>JACWBX010003608.1:0-55148 GCA_014622435.1 Polypedilum pembai
GAAAATTTTAATCGACTAAAATTTAGTTGAAGCTTAACCAAAGATTTTTAATCGGTTAAATTTTAGTTGGTTTTTAGTCGATCGTTTTAACTGATTTAAATTTGAATCGTCTAAATTTGATTTTAGTCTATTAAAATCGTCTAAAATTGATTTAAGTCGAATAAAATCGACTAAATTCAATTTAGACGATTTTATTCAACTAAAATCAATTTTAGACGATTTTAATAGACTAAAATCAAATTTAGACGATTCAAATTTAGTCAGTTAAAACGATCGACTAAAAACCAACTAAAATTTAACTGATTAAAAATCTTTGGTTAAGCTTCAACTAAATTTTAGTCGATTAAAATTTTCAATTAAAAAACAACAAAAATTTAGTCAATTAGTGTTTTATTTTTAATCGACTAAAAATTAGTTAAATTTTTAGTTAGTCGAAAAAAGGTTTCGGATTCTGCTTTTTCATAATTAAACTTTCATTATTAGTCAACAAAAAAGAAAACTAATAATTTCTTAAAGTAATAAAACACTTTTGATAGCAAAAAACAAAGTAAACATTGAAATTTAATTATTATTAATTCAGATCAGGAAGTAAATAAATTTATCTCTTTATATAATTGAAACTCAAAAATTACACATAAAAAAAGTAGAGTTTGGCAATATGTAGATAAGAAGAAGACGTATTTTGTGAATGGAAAAAATTAAGAAGAAGAATTAAACACAAAGTTCTTCTTTTTATCTGCATACTGCTATATTCTTCTAAAGGCTATTAATAATGATAGAAATAAGTCTTAAAAATCATTGTAATAAATTTCAATAAAATAAAATTAACTCACGAACCTTTGAAGAAAATAATATGAAAATTCGCGTCTCTTATTGAAAATTTTTGAATACAAAATTTATTCATTAGTTTCGTCATAATAAGCAATAACTTTGGTATCTTGAAGTTGTGTGATCTTGTTAAATTTTTTTTTATACATTTAAAAAGATTCCCAATGACGTTGTGAAGTCTTTTTTCGGTTCATTCAAAGCATTTAAAAAGTTCCTGACCATATCCCGAGAAACCAAAAATACGTTACACTCGGGATATTCGGGTATAAAACGAATTTTTTAATTTGACTTAAAATTGACTTTATAGTTCGACTTTTTCAACTATAACAACCAAGGGGTGCGAATTCTTTCAAAAAAAAATATCAAAATTGCAAAAAAATTTTTGATAATTTTCAAACAAAAAATTATTTTTCAATGCCTACTCTGTTTTGCTTATTAAGAGTTCTAACCCCTTGATAACAACCGTGATTTCATGTTGTTTTATAAAATTTTCAAAATTTATTTTGTTTCAATTAAATCAAAATTGATTTCCTTTAAAATATTAAAAATTCTTGAATTTCTTCAATTCATTGACTTATTTAATATTCTTATAAAACTTCTCTAACTCTTCCCATTTGATTAAATTTAAAATTATTTTCTCAAGTGGTTCCATCAACAAGAGAGTGTGAAAGAGTTCTGAATTCTGCTGGTAATCTAAATTTAAACACTTGCGGTCATCAACTTGAACGTTGATTGGTAATCAGAAACATCAACACGCCTCAATTGTGATGCTTAAACTAAAATGTGTGTGTGTGTGAAGGGAAAATTAAAAAGAATTACAAATGAGAATTTTAACGGCTTACGAACCACATGATGGCATTGTAAACATACAAAAAATATTCATAGAGAGGGAAACGAAATAAAATTTTGATGAGAAAATTTAAATCAACGCTAGTTAAATGAAATTTTAAATTGTAACCATTTTTTGAATTGAAGTTTTTTTTTTCCTCTTCATTATGACTTGAAGTCATTTTAGCTGTCATGCTGGCATCAATTTACCTCGATATATATAAAAAAGGGGGAAATGAAAAAAAAATTCTAAACATTAATTTGATTTTTTTTTTTTGTTGTCAATTAAGCAACCATTTTCTATTTATGACTTCCTTATAACCCCTCATTCATGTTTATTCATGCAATGTCATGAAAATAAGCAAGCAGCAAGAATTCAAGTGCACAATGGCACAAACGCGAAGCAATTTGATAAGAGTTTCATTATCTTTACATCATGACGATAATAATCACTCATCATGGTGCTTCATTCCTTTTCTTCAAGAATGATTGCATAATTTTCACTCATTCTAACGAAAAGAAGGGCACTGAAGCGCGACACTTTTATGAATTTTTTTATTATTATCGAGAGTTTGTCTGTCTGATGTTGGCTCATGGTTTGAGACACTTTTTCATGACTGTTAAATTTATTAAAAATGAGATAAAACCACAAAAGGATTTTTTTTTCTTTGTTATGGAACAATTCTCAAATTTTGTTGAAATTTTTCAATTATAGATGGCGCTAAAATCGATTTGTAAATTTCTTAAACTCTCTTTATTTCTCTGTGTTTGCGAGTATAATATACATTAATTGTCATCTTTTTCTTCATATTCATGCCAAATTTGACTAATTTAAATGATTTTAAATTCGTTTATTTTATCAAAAACTTTTTTTGTTTACATTTGACAAAAGCAACTGTTGCGTTGGTTACTAAAGAAGAAAAAAATCAACAAAAATCAATTCTCTGATGAATTGTCAGCTTTATTTTCAAAACCCTTATACAGTCTGCGACTCCATGAAAATTTTAATCAAGAAAAAAATAGAATTTCTTAATCTCAAATTTAGCCGTTAAATTTCAAATCTAGGGGAATGTTTTTGGCAAAAATTCCCTAAAACTACATTTTTGAATTCAAAAATTAAATGGGCTTTACATTAAAGTTTATGACCATTTCTTTCAAGATTAAAATATGCTATTATTTCTTCCTAATATAATTTTTTTTCGGTTAAATTTTTTGAATTTTGAATTGAAATTTCTTTACAATTTTACCTGAAAAAAACGGTCAAAATTTTTAAAAATTTATAAAACCGTTACAAAACTAGCATTTTTTGTTTCAACAAAATGTCAAATTTCAAAGACTACTCTGTTTTGCTTATCACCAATTTTAACCGTTTGTCTGAATCAATACAAATAATATAAGAATAAAACCCGAGTAACAAAAAATACGTTACAAGTTTCCGTTTACTTGCCATAGCATAGGTATAAAAACGCAAAGCATAACGTATTTTTGGTCACTCGGGAAAGTTTTCAAATTTGTTCGCATGTTTTCGCATACTTTTAATGAGGATCAAAAATACTCGCAAATTTACATTAATTACCGAAATTAGTCAGTTTAGTTAAGACTAAAAGCTCATAGTTTAAGAGAAATTTTCGATTCTATAAAGAAATAACAAAATTTGAGAATTGCAATTTAAAAGTGAAAAAGAAATTGCAAAAAATACTCTTTTTAAGGTGCGATTTTTAATGAACTCTTTTTTTGCTAGCATGCGCAAAATTCTGCTATTTTTTACAATGAAGAAAAAACTTTGTTTGTTGTGCACTCGAAAATTCTTTTTGAAAACAATTTTTAATGCAAATTTAAATTTACACTGGATGATCTCTTGAAAATTACTTATTACGCAATATTTTAATTAAAAAATTCATTGCAATGATCAAATTACGAATGACATGTTTGAGAATTATTCAATAAAGTAATTTGATGAATTTATTTGTATTTAACAAACCTCAAATCAACCACAAATATAAATAAATGGATTAAATTTCAAATGCAGGAAGCATTACCTGTTTTCTCTTTCTTCTCATAAAATTCTTCACTCTCTTCACTTTATGAACAAAAAAGTCCATCATGTTTTGACATTTCTGTCACAACAATGACAAATACAGAAGATTCTTCTCGTTTTACTTACTCTCATTGTCACATTTTTCTTTCATTCTTTTTTAGTGTTTGTAAAAATTTATTTATAGATTAAATTAAGTGTAAGTGAATTATTTACTATAGAGACCAAAATATATGCAAAGTTAACTTAATTAGAGAGACTAAATTTAGTCGACTTCAGGCTTTGTTTTGCTATAGACTAAATTGTTAGCTTTTAAAAAATTTGCTTGTAAAATTTTTACATTTTTAATTTTTAATTCTTTATTATGGTTTTACTGCCTGTTGTTACGGATTAAACCTATTTTACATTGAAATAATTTAGTTTAAATTAAAATTATTTTCATGATATTTGTAACGGAAATGAAATTTTTAAATTTTACCTCTGTAATTTGTCTGAAAACCTCTTTAATTTCACTCGATTCTTTTTCTAATGTAACAAGCTTAAAAAAGTAAAAATATTTCATTTATGTCGTTAGAGTCAGAAATAAGTTCATTTATTTATAGAAAAGCCTAAATAACTCTAAAGAGAAATCGTTTATGATCAATTCTGCATGAATTAATGCTTTATAAGACTGAAATAAAACATTTACAAAAATCAGCGATTCAGCGTTCATTTCTGCTACAATTTTCGCGAGTCCGCTTGTTTACTGTCTGTAAATAATAACTACAATAAAATTCATAAAATTTAGTAAGAAAATTGAAGTTAAATAGAAAAAGGATAAAATAGCAAGAAAATTTCATTTAGAACCATTAGATAGAAAATTTACAATTTTAAAAATCAATTTTCAAACTAATAATATTAAGTTCATCTAATTCCTTCTTCATCATCATCTTATTAAGTCTGCCAAACTGGAATTGTTCAATCTTACATTTTTTTAGTTTTACTTATTATAACAAGTGCATTATCAGCTTTACATAATTAAAAATATTACAGAAGAAAGCGCTTGTAGAATTTTAAATTGTTTTTTAAATTGATAAAATCAAGTGAAAATAATACTTAATGACAAAAACAGAGTAACCATTGAAATTTAAAAAAAGTTTGTATAAAACTGATGAAAATTTTTTGTTAATTTGTTAAAGTTCCAACACCTTGGTTAAAATAAATGAAAAAATTTCATCTGTATTGTTTATGTTAGTCAAAAATTTTTGAAAATCAATTTTAAATTGATTAATGGAAAAAAAAATATCTTTATTGTTGTTTAAAAAATATTTAAATTTGCATTACACAATGTTTAAGATTTGTTTTAATCCGACGGTGAAATTTATTTCGATGATAAAATGTAAGTAAAAAAAAATTTCTTCAAGAAATGTTGTGAAACTTTTGTTATTCAGTTTAATAAAGAAAATAAATTAAAATAAACTTGTATTAGATTCAATTAAAAGCATTTTTATAATTCATCAAAAAATTATCTTGAATTTATTCGCGCAAATTTTGTTAGCTAAAAAAATAAGCTATGAAAATTTAACGACAATAAATATAATTAATTTAACTTATTAAGTTCAATAGTAATTATTCAATAATAATTAATTAAGCTAAAAAAAATCCACTAAAAATAGATTTTTAATCAGTAATTTTCTTTAAAAATTTCTGCCTCTTTTCACAAATAAAACTTTTTAATTTTTACATTTTTAGTTCCTTTAAATTTTAATCAAAAATTGGTATCTGTTGTAACTTAATAATTATTGATTAAAATTCAAAACGTAATAAAAATGAGAGAAAAAAATATTTTACAACAATCTGACTGTAATAAGAATAATTGAGTGAAACTTAAATCGAGATTTTAGTTTTAAATTAAAACATAATTCCTAACTGTACTAATAAATTAAAAGACACAGACAAATCTACGCGTCGACATAGGCACACGTATCTACGATTAAAATTATGTCATTTTATTCATTATCCTTTGATTGAGAATCCCTGAATAAAATTGAAAAAAATCAGTAATATTAACCGTCAAGTACACCTTTCTTTGAAGAAAATTGCATTAAAAATTTCAATTTATTATAATTTTTATTTAACTTTAGATAGTTAAAGAAAAGACTATAAATTGACATAAAATTAAAATTCAAAATTTCCATTCAAATCACACAAATATTTGTGCCATAAAACATAATGTCAAATGTGAAGGTCAAAAAACCGCAAAAACTATTCAATTGCAAAATAGTTTCTCATTGGCAGTATAACTTTTCAACAAATCACCATTGAACAATTGCTAAATTAATTATATTTTGTGTAAATCATACTTTATGAACTTTTTGACATTCAATAAAAAAGAAATTTTAGTAAAAAGAATTGAAAGGAATTTTTTTTTGAAAAATTGATGATTTGTGAGAAATGTTGTTATTTATGAAAATGTCTACATCTACATTTAGATATTCTCTATGTAGTCATAAAAATGTCAGAAAAAATTATAAAATTTTTAACGGTTTTTCTTTTTTTTTTTGAATTTTTTGTTTTGATTTTTAGGTTTTAGATCTACATGTAGACGAGAAAAATGTCTACATAGATCTACATGTAGATTAAAAAGAAATGTCTACAATCTAAGTAAACAAAGTTATAAACTGATCGTGAGAAAAAAACTTTAATTTTAATTTTTCCATTTAGCAAATGTGTTTAACTTACTGTAATTACAACTGCATTAACGTAATGCATATGTGTTATTTAATTTCTTAATGAATTTTCAAGCTTTTAGTGATTCTATTCTAACATTAATGATAAAAGAAGTTTGTTGAACTTATGATAGGCTTTCTTAATTACAATTTCAATTCAACATTTAGTGAATGTGAAAATGAAAGAATAAGTGATACTTAGTTCAAGCTGTTTGTGTCATTTTTCTACAAAATAAAAAACTTTCTATCTTTCAACCTCTTCATAGAAGAACAATGTATACATTTACTACTACTGCTGCACTCACTTTTGCCATTGTTAAGAGTAGAAAAAAAATAATTCATAATGAAATCCATAAGACTAATGAGAATTTCACTTCACTCATTTCAATTCTGTGTTGCATTTTTTAATTAAAAGAAAAAAAGTTATGAACAATGAATGACGACGGCTTTGAGCAGTTTTTCATGCTGAATATTAAATTAAATAATTCCATTAAAGTTTCACTCTTAATTGAAGGTGCCGTTTTCATCATCATCATCATCATCTCTTTTGAGCTGCTTGATTTCTCATTTAAATCTGCTTAATTGCGGTTTAATGTAGTCATGGCTTTTATTTTTAATAACTTTTGAAGATGAAATTAAAAGGGAAAAAAGTTTTATAGCTTGGAATATAAAAACTTTTAATTTTTCTAAAATATTTTAGAAGTTTAAGGGCAATTTCACGAGTGACAAATTTCTAAATTTCTATTTTGTGGTAAAACAATGTACTCAGAATACAAACCATTTTTTGTAGCTTAAAAACCTTCTAAAATTAATTTTTCAATAAAACTTTTTTAAAAATGATTTTTAGGCATTTAAAAACACTTTAGTGTCTTCTATACTGTGATTTGCAGCTTCAAATCAATAATTTATAGGAGAAAATAGCACAAAAACTGGATTCTTGTAGAAATCGAAAAGCGTTTGTAGAATTTTTAAGCATTTTTGTTTACAAAAATTTCAAATTGATTTTTACAACAATTAAGGGCAATTCTGTGAATAAATTTTTCTACAAAAAATCTCTACTTTTGCAAAATTTTCTCTTAATGCTTATTTTGGCTCAGATAAATCGAATAAGAAACATGTCAAAACATTGCATAAATTATTTACGACAAGTTTAAGAGCTTAAAAGTCTTTAATTTAGCTGAAATTTGATTTTTGACAAGCGTCGTCATATTTTTGAAAATTATGACTTTAATACTTGCTAAAATGACTCAGGAAATGATTAAGAATTGTTTCTTTATCTACTATTGTTCATTTTGAAGCTTAAAATCAACAATTTTTAGGAGAAATTTGCATTACTTAGGAACAAAATTTGGATTTTGTAGAGTAAATAAAGCGATTGGAGATTTTTCAAAAATTTTAAAAACGTTTTTGACAAATTATTAAAAATCATTTCTGTAACAATTTGACTTACTTTTCTTCACTTTTTATCTTTAGTGAATCTTCTTAAATTAAGGATAAATTGATTTATTTATCAATAAGTCAAGTCAAATTCAATTTTTGAATTTTTTGAACGAAAACAAGTTGAGAAAAAATTGCAAATTTCGGTTTTCAATAATTAAAGTTCTTATATTACTTTATTTATCCTTTTATAACACTTATTTTATAAGTAAAATATGTTAATGCTACTTTAAATTGAATAATTGAAGTTTAAAGTTGTTACTTAAATTGCGCTTAGATCGTTTTTGAAGCGCCATCTACAATTTCCATAGCGGAATTTTTCGTAAATATTTTCACAGGCTGCCTGTGTAACACTGATTGAAATTAAAATTTAAATTTTTAAATGAAAATAAAGAAAGAAAGAAATTTCTTGAACTTCACCAGTACTCTTGGAATTGCCATTTTCATTGAATTATATTTAAAACAATACAAAAATTTTATCCTGTTGAATATTAAAAACAATTAAATTTTCACAAAACATTCAACAACATTAAACTGATGCTGAATGTTTCTGTTTATGCAACTTTTTGTAAGAGGAGAAAAGTTTTAATGTTTTACAGCATCTCATAAGGACGAGAAGTGAAATTTTTTTATTTCAAGTTTTTAAACAAAACAATTTGGCAATTCAAGTTAAAAAATGAATTTAAATTTTCATTTTGTGTTTTTGCATGTCATAATAATCAAATTAAGTGAGTTTTGTCATTAATAAAGAAGAAATTGAATCTTTAAAAAAAGACAAGAGAAAATTTATTATTTATTTATGAAAACATTGACATTGACATTCTAAAAATCTAATTAATTTACTTTCACTTTTAGCAAATGCTGACTTACCAGTATTAGGTGGTGTTATTGAAAGTGGAAAATTAAATAGTCAATTAACAGCATCAAGTGGAAAAACAAATGGAAGACATACAGAGAATATTGAATGTCGTGATGAAGCAGGCAATCAAATAATGAATGCTATGCACTTTATTCCCTCTGGACCGGATGTTTGTAAACTTTGTATTTGCGATAATGGAATTGCAAAAGTAAGTACAGAATAGTTATGAGAGCCAATACGAGATCAATTTTAAATGTCTATTTTAGCATACTTTAAGTACTTTTTCATCGATTCTAGTCATTTTAGTTGTCAAATCAAATGCGAAATATTTTCGGTCTTCAACACTTGATTATTACAAAATAGTTATGAGAGCCAATGCGAGATAAATTTTTGGTTTCATACACTTGCTTTTTGTGAAAATTACAGAATAGTTGTCAGATCAAATACGAGATTAATTTTGACAAATTTCATATTAAATCATGCTTCAAATAGTCTTTTTGCAAAATAATTGTGAAACCTATTGCGAAGTAAATTTTAGTCTTCTACACTTGATTTTTACAGAATAGTTATGAGAGCTAATACGAGATAAATTTTTGGTTTCATAGACTTGCTTGCTGTGAAAATTACAGAATAGTTGTCAGACCTAATACGAGATTAATTTTGACAAATTTCATATTAAACCATGATTCATATAGTCTTTTTAGTCGAAGTTTTTACAAGCCCTCAATAGTTCTGATAGTTCAATCGATAAGGTCTTAGTCTAATAACTCGATGGTTGACGATTCGAATCTTGTCGAAGGCGAAAAATTTTAAATGTCATTTTTAGTATGTTTTAAGTACTTTTTCATTGATTCTTGCCATTTTAGTTGTAAAACAAGATGCGAGAAAGATTTTAGTGAGAATTTAGACTAAAAATATGTTTTAAGTACTTTTCCATCAATTCTTGTCATTTTAATTGTGAAACAATATACGAGGAAGAATTTAGTGAGTTTTATACTAAAAGAGATTTTTAATAATTTTATGTACAAATAATTTGTTCAAATAGTTATTCTGTAAGAGTTTAAACAAAATTCGAATTACTTAACTTTTAAATACTATCGAGAAAAGCTTCTAAATTTTGTAAATTTTTCATCATCAAAACTTTTGACATTATTTCTTGTTTTAGAGTTGCCGAGCTGTTTTATGTACACCACCACCTGATTGTAAATCATTTCAATTAGGAGCTACATGTTGTGACTTTATTTGTCTTGATAATGCAGCAACTGAACCTCCAATTTCATTCTCATCATATTTTCAACATGTTGATAGAACTTGATTGTTAATTCTTTCTGCTGCCACAACACCTTTATTAATCATAGTATGCTGCTTATTAAGATGTTGCTATCGAAAACACAGAGCTGGCAATCAACAACATGAAAATGAACAAGAAACTGTTGAACATGATGGTCTTCTTCATTTTAATGCTTTCTTAAAAGTTTGCGATAAAAATGGAAAAAAATTGTCAACTGGTGATATTGGTGAAATCTATATGAAATTTGAATTTGGTTATTTACAATGCTATTCAGAATTACCAGATGCAATGCGAATGAATGCAGATAGTGAAGGTTATTATAGAACTGGCGATATTGGCTACATTAAAAAAGGCGTTGTTTATATTTTAGACAAAAGTCGTTATATCAGTGATAGAAGAAATTCTAATGTAAGTTTGTTAATTGTAGGGTTCAGCCATCGGCAAACAAAAAAACTTCCACAAAATTCCGCTGTAGAGGGCGCTTCAAAAACGATCTAAGCGCCATCTATATTTTTCATAGCGGAATTTTTTTTCTTTGCCGATGACCGAACCCTAGTTAATTGTCACATAGCTCTAAACTATTATTAACAAGTTCTTTTTGTAGCTTCGCTGTTCAAGATTTTAAAGTCAATACCTTCCAGCTAACAACAAAAACTGCGATTTTCTATTTTAAAATAACATTCAAAGCGTTTTTGGCCTAATAACAAAATTCTGCCATTCACTATTATTATAAAATCTGTTTTAGACAAAGAAAAAGTATTACTTCAAATTGAAATGTCAAAAGCATCGAAATTTGGCTTGGATTCTTCTTTTCTTTGGATCAATAATTTTAATTTCTTTTATTTTATTCATATTGAATAATTTTATGGCTACTTAGATGCATTTATTTAAAATTCTATGATCAAGGCGAAACAACTGAGGATATTTAAATTATTTTGTGGATTTTTTGTTTATGACATGTTGGAAATACGAAGTAATTCCTATCCAGCAACGTTAACTTGAGCAGATAAAAGATTTAAATTGGCATTCTGCCTAGCTTTGAGATATCCGCCGGTAGCTTAGTGAAAGAGTACCTGACCGGAAATTAAGAGACGCGGATTTGATTCCCTGCTCAAGTGTTTTTTTTTTTCTGCTCATTTATTATGACTTTTTGTTAAGTTGTTTCGCCTTGCTTTAATCATGATTGCTCTGTGAATTGACTTTAAGAGAAATTACAAATTACTAAAGTACACGCATTTTTATATGTGATAATTTAGTAGATCAAATTTTAATTCTACTATACACTCAGAGAAAAAAATTTCACTAGAATGTTAGTGAATTTCTAAAGGGAATAATTTTACTAAAAATTAGTAAATTTTTCTAAAAAAATTGTAAAAATTCATTTTTTCACTAGAATTTTAGTAAATTTCACTAATAATCTTGTGAATGCTAACATTACTAGAAATTTAGAGAAATTCACTAAAAACTTAGTAAACTTTTTACTAATATTTTAGTGAATTTTCACTACTTTTTTTAGCGAATTTTTTCGAAAAAACTTCTTTTAAACATTAGTGAATTTTACTATACTATTAGTAGCTGATTTCACTGATTTCTAGTGAATTTTTTCTTTGAGTGTAGGAAAATATAAACAAAAACCCTGGTAGTTTCAATCGATCGTTAGGGAATTCCGAATTTACAAATTTTCGAGAATATTTAAATTTTAAAAAGTTTTTAACAAAAAACTTTAATAACGTCATTAAGCTAATAATAAGTTTTCGTTGATTTAAAAGAAGTTATCATAAGTTTAATCCAGGTTTAATTTCACATAATTTATTTTGTTCTTGTTTCAAAAATTATTTTCGAAAATTTCAAAAATTCAAAATCTTTTTCGAAAATCAAATTTGAATTTTATTTTCAACGGTCAAAATTTCGAATTAAACTACCAGGACAAAAACAATTATTTGTTATAAAAATTACAAATAAATAAATTTTAACTTTAGCCGATTTAACTTTTAAATAGATTTTAGACGATTAAAGTCGACTAACTAAATTTTAGTCGATTTTTAGTTGAAAATTTTAATCGTCTAAAAATGAGTTGAATTTAAATTAGTCACGACTGAAGTACAAAACAGTTTCGTACTCTGTTTTAATTATTATTATTATTAACTGTTTTCGCTTTTTTATGTGACAAAAATCATTTTAGAATTACAAATTAGTTTGAAGTTGTCAAAATTTCAAAGTTTACTTTCTGTTTGTTTACATTT
Source organism: Polypedilum pembai (assembly GCA_014622435.1). Taxonomy (NCBI): domain Eukaryota; kingdom Metazoa; phylum Arthropoda; class Insecta; order Diptera; family Chironomidae; genus Polypedilum; species Polypedilum pembai. The sequence continues at coordinate 12,230 of JACWBX010003608.1, forward strand.
GTTAATGTAGAATTTAAATCTACATTTGATCTACTAAATTAACACATAGTAATAATCAAGGCGAAACAACTGTACAAAAAGGAACAAAATACTCATAGTTGTTTCGCCTTGGAAATAATGCAAATTAGAAATAGTTAAAAGAAATATTTTATTTAATAAATTTTATGAAGCGACCATTTAAACATATAAAAGAATCTATTGGCACATAGTGCAAAATTTAAAAATTTCTAATTATAAGAAGAAAATGTATCAAAAAAACTATTTTAACTAAGAAAAATTCTATATTTTATGAATGTTAGCAAAAAGAGATTTTATTTATTGAAAACTAATAAAATAAAATTGATGTAAAAATAATAACGGTTAAAAAAAATTTAAATTTGGCTTTTACATATTGTGCTGTGCGCATGATATGTGAATGAAAAAGCATAACGGAAAGTTTCTTTCGAATATCCTTTCAAATGACAAAAAGCACAGATAGCAAGTTTATGAAACCATACAAATTGAAGGGTAAATTTTGCGAAAAAAGGAAAAATTTCATTTTGGTGTGAAAAATCCTGAGATGGAAAAAATTATTTTTCGTGTTTAGAATAAAATAATTTAGTGCTCAATTGTGCAAAATAATTTACATTATGATCCACAAAAGCTATTGGATATCGTTCATTACATGGTTCATAGCTGATTTTCTTGATATTTGTCAAGGTAAAATTTTTCTTTCACTTTTTTTTTATTCTGCTCAGCTGAAATTGAAAAGAGAGAAATTTTTTTTTTCCTCTTCTCTCCACTCCTCATGCAGAATAGAGGGGACTTCCCAAGAAGAGGAGGAAAAAGATTTACTTTTTTTTTTCGCCCCGAACAAAAGTTTTTTCTGATGTGTAGGTTTCAAATATGTGTATGAAAAATTATTTTTTGTCTTTTAATGAGGCTGCTTATCAGAGCGATAACAGATGATAATTTTATAGTTCATTGATACTTTCTGATAATTTCAATAACTATTTTATTTGTTTAATGATGAGCTTTTTTTCATCTGTCACCCACCACCCATATTTTTTTTTTTCTTTTCTCTTTCTTTTGTTCATTTATATTTAGTTCATCATCACAAAAAGTAAAATTTTTTATTTAGTCATCATTTAAATAGATTTTGTATTTATTTACGAATTTATGTAAAAATAACGGTTTAATTAAATTTGAAAAATATCAAAGTAGGCGAAATAAAAAAATTATTTGTTTACATTTTTCAATATGAAAATTTTAAATCACAATTTTTCGAATTATACAATGAGTGACAGTTTTCTAATAAAGTAATAAACAAATAACTCGATGGCATAAATCAAAAACAAAAAACCGCAAGTCTCTAGCTACAATAATTTCTGAGAACTCGCGCCTCACCCATTACATAGCTAACAAGTCAAAATGAACTTAAAACTTGCTTTTTTGAAAAACTTTACCTTAACATCTAATTAAAAAAGAAGAAGAAGAAAAAAAGTGACATTTAAAGAAAATTTACAATTTTAATTTTTTCATTCTTCTTTGAAAATGACATTTGAAATTTAAAGATAAAAGATTGAATTTCCAATTAAATAAATTTGTAACTTGATGATTTATTTATCTTTCACAATCAAAAAAATTGTTTTTAAAAATTGAAATTTGTTAAAAAATATATAGGAAGTTATGGCTCAAGTGGATCATCATCACCGGCATCAAATGGATTAACGAGCGTTCCAAATGGTAACAGTAATGGGAATAATGGCGAATGTCGTGATTATACTGGACGAGCAATACAACATGCAATGCATTTTGTTCCACCAGGCGTTGATATGTGCAAATTATGTATCTGTGAAAATGGCCATGCAAAAGTGAGCATGAAAAATTAAAATAAATCCTCATTCAAATAATCTTTTTTTTTACTCTCACAAAAAAACGCAGAGTTGTCGAGCAGTTTTATGCACTCCACCACCCGATTGCAAATCCTTTCAAATGGGCACTTCATGCTGTGAATTCATATGCTTAGATGATCATTTAGGCAGCACATCTACCACTTCTGACATTGGAATTTGACTAATAGCCACAGGCATTACTGCCACAGTCTCGCTTACGCTTCTCTTCTTTGTCATCAATCGTTTTAGACAACGAAAAAGTCAAATGCGTCATCAGAATCAAAATAATCAAGATGATCAACGTAGCATTGGTAGTATTGGCTATATTGGAGGTAATATCGGCTACATGGGTTCAATGACAATGGAATATCCGTACGAGCATCAAAATTCACATTTTCAATTATGGAAACCGTTTTTTCCTCGTGGTGAAGCACCTCCACCTTATGAAGAAGCCATTTCAATGGCACAAAATGAATCACTTAATACACAAGCTGCATCATGCACAGTCAGCGTTGCTACATCAACACACCGAACTCTACCAATGAATGTATGCAATAATGCGACGACCGATAACACAGACCTATCAGCAATGCCAGTTGTCAATAATAATCCAATTACATCAAATACAACAAATTTGATTAATATCAACATCAATAATGCGGGTAATATTACAGCCGTTGCAACTGGAGAAAATCATTTGATACAAAGTAACGGAAATTATTTAAGGTAAAATTTATTTTTTTTATTTGATCTTGATCTTGAACTTGAACTTGATCTTAAAAATATGAACTTAACATTTTTTTGTTTTCATTTAAAACTTTTTATTTTTAACTTTATTGCTACAAAAAAGATTATTTATACACAGTTTTATTTTATTCTCTAATTTACATCTTTCTAATGAGACAAAAGAAATTTTTGATCTTGAACTTGAACTTGATCTTAAAAATATGAACTTAACATTTTTTTGTTTTCATTTAAAACTTTTTATTTTTAACTTTATTGCTACAAAAAAGATTATTTATACACAGTTTTATTTTATTCTCTAATTTACATCTTTCTAATGAGACAAAAGAAATTTTTGATCTTGAACTTGAACTTGATCTTAAAAATATGAACTTAACATTTTTTTGTTTTCATTTAAAACTTTTTATTTTTAACTTTATTGCTACAAAAAAGATTATTTATACACAGTTTTATTTTATTCTCTAATTTACATCTTTCTAATGAGACAAAAGAAATTTTTGATCTTGAACTTGAACTTGATCTTAAAAATATGAACTTAACATTTTTTTGTTTTCATTTAAAACTTTTTATTTTTAACTTTATTGCTACAAAAAAGATTATTTATACACAGTTTTATTTTATTCTCTAATTTACATCTTTCTAATGAGACAAAAGAAATTTTTGATCTTGAACTTGAACTTGATCTTAAAAATATAAATTTAACACTTTTTGTTTTTGACTTTATAGCTACAAAGATTCATAATACACATACAATTTACTTTATTCTCTAATTTACATCTTCGAATTTTTGATCTTGAACTTGACCTTAAAAGTATTTAAATTTAACATTTTTCATTTAAGACATTTTTAGTTATAAAAAGATTCTGTAAACACGTCTTAAACAACAAAAAAAGCAATTAAAATGTTGTCCATTTACTTGTTTTTACAAATTCTTACACCCACATAGATTCATTTCAAATTAGAATTGACATTCATCATAATAATTATTTATTGCTCTCGCTTGTAGTGCGACTCCCAATAACACACTTCCACGACACGCCAACACAGTTAATGCTAATGTCGAGCAGGATCTAGTGAACCGTGCCGGAAGCATTACATTTAATCCTGCTATAAGCAATTGTAGCAACTCTGACCTGACTGTAAATTCTTCATCTATGCGCGATATTCCATGCACATTGCAAAATTGCGATTTAAACACAAGCTGCAGTCTTATACGTTCTACATCTTCACTATCGTCGACTGGTGGCACAATAATTGGCAGTGGCGGCTGTTACTCGGCACCATCGACCATGAAAATAAATCAACAGAATCAAACTTCCAATCAGAGCTTAGCGCAGATTCTAGCGACAAACCAGAGCACTCAAAATATTTATGAACATTGGAATAGCATTGACTGTCTAGGCACTGGTACAATTTCACAAACAATTTTGCCTCCTCCGCTCTTTGATACAAATTGCACAACAGCCGCAAATGGAAATTATAATCAATGTTATGAAATTCAAAATCATCCAGGCAATTACTGTACATTGTCAGCCATTGAAATGCCAAAAATGCCATCATCGTCATCAAAGCGGCTTCATCGAACAATACCAAAACACTTTACAATGTCATCGCCATCATCTTCTGCCGTGATGAATGCCAATGAAATGGCACAAAATACTATGAGAAATAATGGCGGTGGTAGCATTATTAGCAGTGGAGGAAGCTCAAATAGCAACAATAGTGAACATAATAAAAAGTCATCGTGCCAATGTCCAATACAGCACGTCCCTATGACCTATATGCAATTTTCTTCATCTGGTCAAGTGACTCAAGCATCTATGCCAATGTCATCACAACCAATACAAGAAATTCAACAGCAAGTTCAGCAACAACAACAAACTTATGCACAACCTCAGCAACGACATCAACAGCATTCAGCAATTTACATGTCGTCATCGGGTAGCAGCAAAAAGAATAATGTCATCAAGTCCACGACATTTCCCTCGGCCATGAATGTTCAAAATGTTTCTGCAAATGGAAAAATTCAAACAATCACAAATTCTAGTGAAATTCTTGGTGCTGATATGTTACAACAAACAGCAGCAGCAACAACACACATTGATATGGGTGCAAGCATAATTTCAACTGGAAGTGGAACTTTAAGACGCTCACATAAGGCACTTAGCAATTCATCATCAGTTAGTGGTGGAAGTACGACACCGAATAAAAAGTCAATTGCAACTATATCGGTCGCACAGAGTCCAATTCCGCAAACAACTGTTGGCGCATCTGGATATTTCACTCCGACACCTTTGACAAAAATTGATGGAAAACCGCAACAAATTCATTCAATTCTTAAGAATAAAAACTCTGCGAGTTGTCACATAAACGTAATTAATGTAACTGATGCTTGCAGCCTCGAACAGAATCCAATTTTGCCACCGAAAATGTATAAAAACAATAATGGAAAGTACAGCATAACGCCGACTAATTCTGGACCAACTACACCTGGTAGCTCGAAGCAAATTCACACAATTACGCGGCCAAATGAATTGACAACATCTTCATCGCAATTCACACTATTGTCGATTAATGGAAACGCTAATGGCGGAAGTAACAGCGGTAATAACAACAACAACAGTGGTGGTAGTGCACAACAAAAGTATCAACAGCAATATCATCAGCCAACACAATTACGCACAAATATACAGGTGGGTTAATCATAAATTCTTTTCTTCCTTTTTTTCAATGACCATTTGCTGCGCATTTTCTCAAAATATATTACAAAGTGAAGAGAAATTGATTAAAAAAAGAAATTCAGTAATTACCTGTGTTGCAGATCGATGTATTTAAGCGCATTTTTGTCGTCATAGTTCAGTGTTTATAAATAGATTATAGAGTTAATAGCAAAGCTCGAATTGATTAGAAAATTGTAATTGACTAAATTTAGTTGACTTCGGGCTCTGGTTAACAGATTCATTTCTAATCAGAATCTTCATTTAAAATTAATTAATTTTAAAGAACTGATGCGTCTTCTGAAGCAATTGTTATCAATATTGAAATACAATTTATGAAAATGCAAGGGAAAAATATCTCTGACGAAAAATAACGAAAGAAAAATTTTGTTCAGATTTTCTCTACAGTTCTAGCTTCTTGGCTCTTATTATGTATTTAGAACACTTCTTTAGTGACATATCAATGTATTCATAGTTGTATAAGAGCCGGAAAACTTGCTTAAATTCAATTTTGTGAAAGAAATTTTACAAGTTTTTTGTTTACAAACAATTGTTTACAAATCGTCGCATAATTTTTTCAATAAATGAGTAAGTAAATTTTGTTACTTGAGTAAATTCACTCAAAACTTACTCATGAATTTTTACTTGAGTAATATTACTCATGATTTATTTGCTCATTTGTCGATTTCGGGCTCTGCCAAAATATCAATTGATAATTAATCTGAAAATAACGGTCAAATTAAATTCAAATTGAAATAAAGATACGCGTTTAATAAAAAATTTTAGTAACCGAAGCAAAAAGTTTATTGTTTACAAATTTCAATATGGAAATTTTAATTTATAATTTCTCAATTAATACAATCAGTGACAGTTTTCTAACTATATTTCATCACAATAACTCGATAGCACAAATCAAAAGCAAAAAAACAGGAGTTTCTAACTATTATAATTTTTGAGATCTTGAAGCAGCCAGCCAGTCATAGTAAACTTCTAAATAAAAATGTGCTAAATAATAATTTTGATAACATTATAATCTATGAATAATTTTTATTTTCAATATATAGGGAACATTGTACAATACAAAATCATTGCCACGTGGTGCACATGGCTGTGAGGGTGAAAAGAATCGTTTAAATAACTATTCAAATGCGAGCCATCGTGAACAACAGCAGCAGCAGCAACAGCAACAATCAAATTCAAATTACTCAACCAATACACTGCCAAAGAATCATCATCAACAACAACCAGCCTCTCAGCAAATTTATGGAAAAGTGACAAATCCATCACGTAGCTTATTGAATGATGTTGTGAATAAAGTTCCATCTGTCATAATGTTACCGCTTCCATCTCAACAACAGCAGCAGCAACAGCAACTACATCAGTCATCATCATCATCTGCCAATGCTAATAATAATAACAATAATCTATCGAAAGGAGGTGTTGCTGGTATATCAATGTTAAAGACATCGTCAAAGGATAATTTGTGTGACATTAATAATGATGATAGAACGTCACATTCAGGAAGTGCGTGTCATAGTCAAAATAGTACATTAAAACGAACAAAATCGAAGAAGGAAGTTGTGAATGCTAATGAGAAACTGATTTCTTCAAAAAGTTCATCTTCATCGCATCATAACGAGAAAGTAATTATTGGAAGTTGTATTATTAATCAAAAGTGCATTGAAAAGCCCTTGCCAGTGCTTACAACATCGACAAATTGCACAAACCCTAAAGAACACTTTTTACCCAACGAAACGAGTCTCGATGACGACTATTTTAGTGAATGTGAAAATTGTAAGACAGCTGGAACGGGATCAAGATATTATTTAGATGATGAAGAAATTGATGAGCCAATTGAAACGATGACGCTACAAAGAAAAATAATGAATGAGAACGATGAGAATGATCAACAAAATTATTATCGCGTGTCATCGACATTGCCAACAAATACGAATAAAAAAGCTCCGTAAGTTTAATAAATTATCATTAGAATGTGTTTATAATGGAAAGTTTGATACAGAAACAAGGTTTTTAGCACACACATACACATAAAGCCAATGATTTTGCCATTTTCTCTCTTGACATTCTTTTCTTTTCTCATTCTTAATGTGTGCAATTTAATGTCAGCGATCCCTGATGGTGAAACTTTTTCTCTTAACTTAATTGTCTTTTTCCTTTTCAAGTGAAAAATTTTATAAATTGCTGTCAAAGTGACATGGATTGAAAATAAATTCTCTATTGGCCTATTAAATTTAATCTGTTCTGCTTTATCACATTAATATCTAAGAGAAAAATCACTCGGGCAAGCGATTCATTGTTGTCCTTTATTGCTAGTTGTTATTCAAAAAATTTTGTTTTACAACCATTCATAACAATTTCTTTTTAAACTTTTTACATCTTTGACTGCATTTTAATAAACAATTAGGATATTTTATATGTAAACATAAAGCAGGCATTGAATAATTACTTCAAAAAATTGTTTTTCATTTTTTATTTATAAAACTGACATTTTTGTTATTGTTTACATTTTTCATGTAAACGAAGAAATTTGCAATATTTAGGAAACTTCACTTTTTTAATTCAAATACTTAGTCAAATTAGATGATAAATGCTTAGAATTAGATTCTCCATTAAACTATTCTAAAGTTGAATAAATAGAATACAAGAGACTATTATATATATTATATAGAATTTAAATTGTAATTTTATAAAGCAATATTTTCAAACTTAAATAGACAAAAGGAGTAGATAATTAAAAGATCTATAAATTCAGCTTTTCAATTTTATGAATTAATTGCTTTATAAGCTTACAATTTCAATTCGAAAATCCAATCCGACCGTCTCTTATATTCGAGGGAAGACGGTAGAGCGACAAAAGATTGCTTTGACAAAAACTTTGCTATAATTCGTCCGATTCAACCGTTTCTACTTTTACGCAACATTTTTCATTTGTTTCGCAACATTTTGTCTCATAATTACAAAACAAAAATTTCAAATTCTTAATTTGCAAGAATCTAAACTTGAAAATGATTTTTAAGCGTTGATAAAGCTTTATTATTCATTAAAGTATGTAAATAAATTAATTATAGGCAGATTTTAAGTGAAAAAATAAGCAATTTTTCTAATTAGTTTGTAAACAAAAACATTCGCCCCAGTTTCCAATACTTCATTGCAATATTTAGAAAATTCTGCTTTTTCAAATCAAGTACTCAACAAAATTAGATGATAAATGGTTTAATTATAACTAAACCATTTTAATATTCTATTCTTTTAAAGTATCTTTATCAAACTATTTTAAAGTTAGTTAAGAACAAAACAAATTTCTATTAATTTAAAAATTTGTCTCGTTGCACTAGTTACACAATGTTTTCTATTGTTAGTCAACAAAATAATAGTGTCAATCGTTCAAGTAAATTTTCTCTGTATTTAACATTTTAAAAAACCAATTTCTTAAATTATTATTCTCATTTTTCTTCTCTTACAGAGTAATTAAAAATCGTGAGCCATGGTTTACCACAATTCCAGCATCATCTTCATCAGATGAGGAGACATTAGCCGAATGAGATTTAAGTAACTTAATTTAAAGACATGAAAAAAATTTCTATCACTTCTTATTCTAATGGAAATGAACAAGCGACGAACAAAATTGTTTGCGACTCGCACAAATACACGCAAGAAACTTTTTTCATTCTTTAAATTTTTCCTCATTTCATTTTCTTCTCTCTTTCTATGTGTAGATTGCTCTCATTCTCTGCTTCCTTTTCTTATTCTTTCGCACAAAATTTTTTTTTAGCGAAGCAAAAGGAAAATCAAGCAGAGAGAAGAAGAGAGAAAAATGGTCTCGGTAATCATTAAAAGCTCATAAGCGTTTATGCAAGAGGAAAATAGCGGGAAATCTAAATAAAAAGAAGAAATAGATGAAAAAGTTTTAGTTTGGAATTAGAAAGTGATTTACTCGAAGAATGATATTCATCTATATAGATTAATCTTTCTTTTCTCTTTTGAAAGTATTTATATTATCAGAGGAAAATCATTTCATTATTTATTTCGTCCTTAAACAGTAATATTATTTATCACACGACATAAATTTAATTTCTTATTTGTAAAAATTAAAAAGTATTTAGTTACCATCAATGTACTTTAAATTTTATTGAATTGAAAATAACGGTCAAGTTCGAATTCAAATTAAAAAGATGCAAAAAAGCGCAGTGACAAAAAATCTTAGTAACCGAAGATAAAAATTTTTTGTTTACATTTTTCAAAATGGAAATTTTAATTCATAATTTCTCGAATAATGCCATTAGTGATAGGTTTTTAATAAAGCGATAGTCAGTAATTCGATAACATAAATCAAAAGTAAAAAACTGGAAGTCGCTAGCTATTATAGTTTTCAAAATCTTGAAGCAGTCAGCTAAAGTAAACTTAAAAGCTACTTTTCTATACAAAAAGACGCTACAAAGCTCAGAAACTGATAACAAAATCAAGATTTTATCTCATTCTCTTTCTCTCATTAACCTACTTTCCTTTTCAATTCTCATCTTGTTTTTTTTTTATGAGTTGAGAACATGTGTTCACTCATTTATTTCCTCATTTTCCACATAATACATTCATTTATGATGATAATTAATGATTTTCAACTTTCTTACACAACTTTAGTATTTTGTGTTGACATATTTATGCTATAATATTGGAATAACTTGATAAAACTTTGATAAACATGTTAATATTTTCCAAGTTAGTGACAGTTAAAAAAAAATTTTAATTTTCAAGCTCGCCTTAAGACATTAAGAATGTTAGAGTATTAGAAAGCTTTTATAAAAACTCTTAAATGAGTTTTGAGAAAATTTTGAACAAAAGTCTAAAGTTTCGTTACAATATACCTTGGGAATCAGCAGAAAAACTCAATCAAAAATGTTAATAAAAGCTTTCTAGTAGAAGCTAATAACCTAACTTTTTTCACACTCAGTAGGCGAGCTTGAAAAAAAAAATTTTTTTTGGATCTGTCCCTACCTTGGACATTTTCTTATTTTTAAAAAAGAAAGTGATAAATAATGTTTTTTCACGTTCTGTTTCTGACTAATTCTTAATCTTTATGGCTATAAAAGAGCAAATCTAATAATATTTCAGGCTAAAGAAGCTGTTTTAAGAAAATTTGAAATTGAAAAAAAGCAAAGCTTTGGTTCTTTCTTTATTTTAATTTCCAAGAGAAAGAAATTGAATTTCAGTCTTGCAATTTATTATCAAATTCAAAACTGTGCTTTTATCGTAGACAAAACTACGAGTATATCCAACACTGATTAAAAATACAGTAAAAAGAAAATTTTTCTTATTTATTTTAAAAGTTTTATGTACACAACCTACTTCAAGTAAAACAAATAAAAGAAGAAAAGAAAAGATCAAATATTTACTGAAAAGTTTTTATTCAGTCTCTATATTCTTCTTTTTAAAATGTTATTTTAATTAGCAACAAATTATTCAAAATAACAAATTGCTGGTTGATGAGAGAAAAGATTAAAATTCATTTGATTCCCAAAAATAGCATCAAAAACCATTTTTCTCATTTTGAAATTTATAATTCAAGAGAAAACTTTTGAATGTTCTTTCTTTTTTGACTCTAGAGTGTTATAGAAAATTTTCTACATGAATTTTTCATCAACTATTTTCCCAAGCATGAACTGAATTGATAATGAGAACATAAAACATAGAAAGAATGTTTTTAATCTCCCAGATGAGTTCATAATTAATTTTAAAAAGAAGAGAGTAACTTTTTGTGCAATATTGACAACAAATCATTGCCAGAAATTATTGATAATATTTTGAAGAGAGACAAATTGGCAGATAAAGAATTAAAATCAAATGTGCGATTAAACGTTCAAATAGTGAAAAAATTCGATGGATCGTAAATAATTTTTTAAGTGTAAAATGTAATTTAAAGAATAATTGGAATTAATTAATATGGATAATATAATCAATTTGTATAAAACTGATGCACACCGAGCACTCACTTAACTAAAAATTTATATATTTCCTTTCTCCAAGCCTCCTTTGATGAAAACCAAAAAAACCACCTTTCTCTCTTTATGATATAAACAAACACACACACACACACAAACATCTATCTCTATCTAACTCTCGCTCCTTTTTCTTAAAAAATTAATTAATCTGTAGTTAATTAAAATTTTTTGACGACGAAAACGACGATGGTGATGAGAATGATGATGATGTTGATTATGAAAGAAGATAATATAAGAAAGAATAAATTATATATTAAATTATATGCGATAAAAAAACAAACGTAAGTAAAATGCTAATTAAATTTAAAGAAAATCTTTCGTTGTGATAATATACATTAAAAAAAAGAATTGTAAAAAGTTTTCTTTTCTTGTTTGTTAAAGAAGTTATTTAAGAAGAAAATTATTTTTCTTTTTCATGGAAACCAATTATGAGAGAAAAATTTTCTTAATAATTCGAAATATGCAGTAATATAAAGGAGAGCTTGAAGTCGACTAAATTTAGTCGACTCCTGTTTCTGATATAAAATAGAGTTCTTATTCATAGCCATCTATGTCAGCATAACAAAATTTGTAAATTTTCATTTGCATCAAATCTTTTTAATAACAAAATTGATTTGAAAATAAAATTCAGACGAATCAGCTAGAATGAATCCTAAAGTTGAGATGTCTGTCCATGAACTGTTGAGAAGCTGCTATGTCTTATTTAATAGAACTGTTAATTATAGCCATCTATAACTAAATAACAAAATGTAAACAAACAAAATTTATGAATTTTATTTTGTATCAAATCTTTTTAATAACATCGTTTTAAATTAAATTTGACGCTTTAATCGTTTGAAGACAGTTTAATATTATTAACTGAGATAGAGTAAGAATGGAAAACAATGTTATTAAAAAGTTCTGACATGAAATAAAATTCACAATTTTTGTTTGTTTACATTTTTTTATGTAAACATGGACAAAAAAATAGACGTAAACGAGAAAATTTTTCGGCTATATAGAAGTATATTGTCAGATAAGCAGATAAAGAGACCAGTTTGGCATGTCTAATTCGAGCAAGAATCGAATCCGCACCTCCTGATTGCGAGTCAGGTACTCAGAGTTGTTACCGGCAAAGCTCACCAGTTTTGGTCGGTTTGATAAATGTCTCAAAATGGAAGCTTTATATTTGGAAAAACTCTTTTGCTACCGATTCTATTAAGCTTTACGATTTAAAAATAAAAGTAATTTAAAGGTTTTGCAATTGTGTTGGCCGGTGATTTATTTCAAATTTAATCTCGCTGGTTTTGAAATTTTTTAAAAACCGACAAAGTCTAAAACTGACATAATTCACTCGCAATTAAACCGCAAGCCTTCAAATAACTTTTATTCTACGCGTGGAGATCTATAAAATCAGTAGCAAAAAAGTTTTCCATGTCAAAGTATGGCAAATTGCCAACTTAAATTCTTATCTGTTCAAGTTTTTGCTGCTGATAGGATTTACTTCTTATATCCAACATAGTTAGTCTATGAAACAACTCTGGTATAAAATGAAAATAGAAAATCTTCTCTCCTACTTAATTTCTTATTATAAAATCTAAAGAAAGTCGCAAAAGAAAAAAACTTAGAAAGAAAACTAGCAAAAATATGAAATCAGATTATTAAATTTACATACTTACTTACTTTACAAACATTTGTCGTCGAGTGGTATTTGCCAAAAGATTATATGAATATCTCTGTATGTTGATCAAAAGAACTATTTAATTAAATATTTCGGTAAATTGTCTATTTTTTGAACAAATAAACCTTTTTTGTTGAAACAAAAAAAAACTTAAACTCAGTAACTTGTGCCACTCGATGACGACCGATGATGATGCATCTGAAAAAGATAAAACTGTGTTCCCATATTTTTAAAATGAAAAAATGTACCAAGTAGCATTTCAAAAAAAGAAGATTTAATTGTATATACTTAAAAACAGATTAAATAATTAACAAACAAAGTATTAAATTAATTTAATTTCGTTAATTATATCAATTCGTGCAATCAAAGTTTTACTGCTCAAAAGAAAAAAGTCTATCGAAAATAAATAATTTTTGAGAATGATTTCTGAAATTATTCTCAATAAAGTTTCAGTGATATTTTTTTAATCTTTGTTACCAGACGAAATGATAATTTAATTATCAATGAAAATTTCTTTTAAAAAGTAAAAAATGCCAATTGAAGTGATTAATTTTTTTACATTAAAAAGTATAAAGAGAGAGAAGAGCATTAAATTAAAAAGAAAAATATTTTATAAGTAAAACTTTAATTTTCTTTTTTTTTTTTATGGCCTAATTTGAAAAGCCAAGTTAAAAATTTTTCAAGTAAAAATAAAAAAAAAGAAAATAGATGGACATAAAAAATAATAAATTCTCTCCCTTAATCGCGATTTAAAAATAAGAATTGAAATTTAATGATGAGAATTAGATGATAAAAAAAATTAATGTAACGCATAAATGAGTTTGACACTGTCGGTCAAATGAAAGAAAATAAATTGAGAAAAATAAAGAATAAAAAAATTTAAAAGTTATAGTTTTAAAAATTTCATTAAAATTTATGATTGGTTGATATCTGAAGCTATCAGCTAATCAACACACATTTAAGTGTTTTTGTGCTCAGCTTTAAGTGTTTTAATGCTTTAATGCTCAGCACTGAGTGTTTTGTGCTCAGCACGAATGGTTAAATGCTCAGCGCAAAAAGTTTGAATGTCCAGCACAAAGTTAATGCTCAATACTTAGTGTGTGCGGTTTATAAATAATTTTGACTAAATGCTTTTGACTAAAATAATAATCATCTAGGAAGTCACACCATTGATGATATTTTTTTATTTAACTACTCTATCAAAATTGACCGTGACCTAACCCAACTCAAATCGTTTGTATTCATTTGTCTCGTGCTTCTGCATACACAAGAAAATATTCTCTTTATTTATAAGAAAAGAGAATGATAAGCTTTGCATGTACATGTAAGTATATGGGAGAAGAAAATTGCGAGACTACTAACTGCGAGAAAAAAATAAAAAAGATTTTTCAGTTTCTACTTGATACTCACCGAAGAGTGAACGCGAAGAATATTTTCTTATCGTTTAGCGATTGATCAGTTTAACATTCGCATGCGAGTTATTTTCTTTGATTTATTTATGGAAAATATAATTATTTACCTAATTCTATTTATAACATCACTTTTTTCATGCATTTTAACGTAAGTTTAATATTTACAACAAAACCTTGTGTCTAGTCTCCATGAAGTGTACATCTTATAATTCTTTAATTAAATATTGAAAAATCATATAAAACATTGCATTCAATTTGCTAATTTAAAAGGCGATAAGAATAAGATTTAAATAAAGTTTTTTTACATTTTACTGCCTGAAAGATCGAATATAAATGATACATATTGGGCGAGCACAATCAATTAACACAATAAATTGTGTTTTTATGTAAATTGAAATTATATGAATTAACACTCTTTCAATCAACGTCATATGCCATTGTATATGAGATTGTCCAAAAATAGAAGTCATAAAGTTTTTATTTTATTTTTATATTGTATTCGCGCTATCTTATCATAATAAAATTCATGATGATGAGTACACAAAGTCACAATAGATATCAGCATATTCTCATCATAACAATAATCTCTCTCATTCTCAGTGTAAAGAGTAGCAATATAAAAACATTCTACGATACAGATCTCGAGACATCAAACTTTTTTCGCGATCAACGAAATGTGAATCAATTATGTGATAAATTAGGAGAATTTTATGAAGAGAAAAATGAAATTTCAAATTTACCTCGATGCATCAGATTCAAGAATACTATGATGCTTTATTGTCAAGGTGAAATGGAAAGTTTTCGAAATTATACTAAGTAAGGAACTTAAATTAGAGTAAACTTTTAGTTTTATTTAATTTGTCTATTATTCAGCAAACCAAAACTTGAAAGAATTGAAACAATAATCGTCTGTTATCACAATTCGAGTACTTTCGATGCTAACCTTTTGAGGTATTTTGTCAAATTAAAAAATCTCTTCATCGGTTATAGTTCATTTAATAAATTCATTAACAAACTTCCGCGACTTGAAAATTTGAGTGTAAGTTGTTTACATTTTTACAGGGAAAAAACAACTTTAACGAAAAGATGCGAAAAATGACTAAATGATGCAAAAAAGATTTTACTAAAATTTCTGTTTTCTCTTTTATTTCATAAGGAAAACGTCTTATTTCACTAACAATATCATTTATAAACAGTACTGAAGCGTTTCTCCTTCTATAGAAGCTTAGAATTTAACATAAAAATTTTTTGCATCAACAATTTTTGTTTGCAAACAATAACAAAAATTCTTTCGTTAAAATTGTTTTCCCTTTGCATCTATCAAAGCATTTTAATTACCTTAAATAAAATTTTTATTATAGTTTATAAACATTACACGAAATGAGCTCATGACACTTAAAGGAGATTTCTTTAGTGAATTACCTTCAATTAATACAATCGATTTAAGATACAATCAGCTTCAATCTGTTGAAAAAATTCAAATCAATTCAAATTCAACCGTACAAATATATTTATATGGAAATTTATGGAATTGTAGTCAAGCAAAAACTATAAAATGGATTGCAGGCAATGATTTAAAATATGATGTTGTTGACAAAAAGAAGTTAAATTGTTCAGATCATAAATTTCGAGCTCGACCACTTTATACAGTGATGAATTTTAAGAGTTCTCTTACAAAACATTGTAAAGATCTGAAAGATTTGAAAAATTGTACATGTCACATAAGTTTTGTAAGGTGAATATTAAATATACTTGAATTCTTGAACATATTATTGAAAATAAATCTTTTACAGATATGAAGAAGAAACAAATTCTTATCAACCAGTGGCATCAGTGAACTGTAGTGGAAAAGGATTTTACAATTTTCCTGAAAAGTTACCCGCTTACACAAACACATTGTTTATAGATCATAATAAAATACGTTCACTTGATGCCTTATGTTTTAAAAATTCAACATATAATGACGTACACGATATTTATCTTGAATATAATGAAATACGAGATGTTTCTGTATTAGACAATTGTCAATGGTTTGAAAATTTTCGTGTGCTGAATCTCAAAGGAAACTTAATAGAACGTATTCCAGTTTTTGCTTTTAGTAATTCACTCGAGTTGTCTAATCATGCTACAAAACTACTTCTCTCTGAAAATAACTGGATTTGTTCTTGTCGATATGCTCCACGTTTAATAAAATTATGTCAAAAATATGATTTGATTGCTGACAAGAGGAAGATCAGATGTCGTAATGAAAAAAATGATCCTGAAATCAATGGTCGGCTTTTAATGGAACTAACTAAAAGTGATGTTTGCAAATTAAATCATATTGTACTTAACAAATATGAAATAATGTCTATAATTTTTACTATCTTGATTATCCTTCTTCTCCTCAATCTACTCTATGATTATTATCGATATAAATCAAGTGGTAAATTACCTTGGATAGTATTAAACACGCCACTATTTTAATTTTCAAGACAAATACAAAAGAAATCAGTATTATTTAGATTCTCAGTTAATAAATTTAACAATCATACAGAGTTGTTAAAAACAGGCAATTTTGGTTGTACAGACATGATATAAAAGAAAATAGCTTTTTAGAAAGATTCTAAATGTAAAGAACTAATTATAACAAATTATATCTTAGTTTTTACTAAAGAAATTTCAATAAATTTTGACTAATTAAGAAAATACATAGTCAAGCTTAAATCTGCAATGACTAAGAATTTTTTGTTTAAAATTCGCTTTAAAATCTGCCATCTAAGGAAATTTATACATAGATATCGGACTGAAACTTGACTGTGTAAAGCAGTTTTAAATTTATGCCTATACAAGCAAATTGCCTGTTTTTAACAACACTGAAATCATAAGAATTATGCAAACAAATGTATTTTTTAATCTTTTTTAATATCCAGCAATTGATGAAACATTTTTTAACCAATTTGTTAAATTAGTGGGGATTTTCTTTTTATCAGCAAGTAATTCAAGCTTTTTTAAGATACTACTAACTGCAATATCAGAAATTGAAAGTGAAGTTGCTTGATTAAAGAATTGATTATTGCCAATACGTTGATTTAATTGTTGAAGAAATTGTTGTCTCTCTTTATCGCTGTGCTTCTTAGAGAGTTGATAACAAATATCAAGAACTTGATCATGTAAATTAGCTTCATAAATATCATTTTCATAGAAAAATTCATTCGGCCCAATGCGATTTAAATATCTTATAATGTTGATTTCACCATAAACAGGGATAAATTTAGACGGTGATGATATAAATTGAGTTGTTTCAACATTTTTCCAAATAATTGTTACTTTTAGCATTGGCAGCTTGAAATCTATTTCAGTTGATTGAACAATCTTTTCTGCAAACTCTTTTGCTGCGTCAGTAAAATCCGAGTCACAAATACTTGAATGCGTGAATACTTCAGCTTTCAAATGCAGTCGTCCACGCCATTGATTTTTTACAGCTAAAATGCTGAATGGAACATTTTTAGGATGAACATTTACGACCATTTCAGCCAAGTTATTGATCTCTATTTTCTTCTTCTGTATCTTTTGAGGAGTTCCTACTTTTGCACCGGATTGATGATTTTGCTGTATTTGTTGATTTGGTTTTGAACACAAATTAAGACTTCCTCTCATTGACAACAAAGTCTGTTTCAACTCATCTAGTTTTTTTAAAACTCGATTTTGTCGTTCTTCAAGCAATTCAACTTCACTCTTGCTCTGCAAATTTATTTATAATTTTCAAATAGAAAATTCCACATGACAAATTTTACTTACGGAATTATTTATAGATTCCTGCATGTCAGAGACTGCACTTGTATTGATTGGCTTCATTTTATACATACAATCTGGCAGCTCAATATTCTGTTGAGTCAATATCGGCTTTAAACTATACATATTTTATAAATTTCAATAATTGTCTGAAATTTTAATTTGCAAAAATTGTAAAACACACTTACTATTTTCCTCCCTTGCAAAAAGTTAAGAAAACCGACTTTAAATATTTGAAAAATTTCAGTTACATTATTTATTTCAATAGTAAACATTTCATTATTTCAAAGCATAACTTAAATCATTGATAAGTCCAAATGCACCGGTTCCAATTTTACAAGGTGCTCCAGTTACAAGACATGCTGATGGTGAATTAATTTTATCAACACGTCCTTGTACAACAGCATTCTTCAAAAAAGTTAAAGCTGATTCAAATGAAATTTGCTGGAAAGGTGAAGCACTTGATTCAATTCCTTTTCGATTTAATGGTTTAATTGTGCCATCAAATGTCATGTAATCAGCAATAAGAGACAAGTGACGTGGATCAACTGTAATTCCATAAACACGGAAAACATTTTGAACTTCCTTCACAATTACTTGAGCTGCTCCTTCAATTCCATATCTATTTGCAACTTCATGAATATCGTTTATATAAAGCTTTTTCAGGTCTAATATCTTGTCATATTGAAGCATTGCCTAAATAAAATGTAATAAAATTACATAAACAACATTTTACATTTAATTTACAAAAGATTTAATTTGAATGAAATTATTGGACAAATATTTTGTTTGAAATTTCTTCAGATCATTTTTGATCTTAAAATTAAGATTAATATATTTTTGGTCAAAATTTCTGGATGAATTTTTCTTCTTAAAAATCTTTGTTTTTTAATAATCGTTATTAATTTTCAATATGAAAATAAATACTTTTCATTAATTTATGCTGATTTTTAAGTTAAAACAATTTTTTAAACCAGAAATTTTGGCCAAAACAAATGTCAAAAATTGATCTTTAAAAATCAAAACTTAACGAAACAAAAATATTTTGATCTTAATTTTAAGAGCAAGAACGATCTGAAAAATATTTCATTCAAAATATTTAAGCCAAAAAACTTGTCTAAAAATAAGAGTAGAGTAAAATTTACCTCAACATTAATGCCTTCTGTTTTGATGCAAAGTAAATCATTTTGTTTGAAAGTGATTGCTCGTTTTATTTTTGGAATTTCCCAAATTACTGAAGTTCGTGCTGCATCTCTAATTACACTAGTCATATCAATGTTCTTGAATTTTATTGGCACCGAAAATTTGACGTTACACCAACTATGTTTCTTGTGATCTTTCTCAAAACTTTGAACGTTGATATTGGCGCAAATGTTGGGTATTTTTCTATTTAAAAATTTCATTATATCATCATCAGCTTGATCATCTTCCATTTCTGCATCATCTTTTTGCTCAATATTTTTCAATTGCTCTAAATCTGCATTTGGATCTTCTTTAACAAGCTCCATTAGTTGACTAACATCAATATTTTCATCAACTTCGAGTTTTACTTTTGCCAAATCAAAATCATCTTCTTCGTCAGACTTTTCAGATTCTTCTGCATCTTTAACTTCTTCATTATCTTCTGGTTCATCATAATCACATTCATCGTCTTGCTTTGCTTTTCTTCTTTCAGCTGTTGCATCATCATCATCCATAACTGCATCATCATTGTCATCATCTGAACCTTCATTTATTTTTAAATCTTTAACAACTTCATCTAAATGTTTTTCTTCATGTTCATCCTCTTCATCTTCTCTTCTTTTTGCTGCTGTTTGTGTTTCTTTTTGCTCTTTTTCAACATAATCACTCCCAACATCTTTTGCTGCTTTTTCAATCAATCTGAATAATCTAACGAGAAATTCTTGACCAATATGTTTGATGATTTTCTTTGGTTTCACCATAAATTGTTTCTTATATGCATAATGTGGAAGAATATTGAATGTAAATTCATAATTTCTTAATCTTTGTGGATTTAATGTCACAAATGATTTTACGTTTACAAAACTCAAAACATCAGCAAGAGTCACTTGATTTAGACGAATTCGAAATTTATCAGCAATCTTTTCTAAATTTTCAGAATTTTGATTAAGAAAAGGAATTTCCATGGATGGTGTTTTAATATTTTTTGAAGCCATCATAAGAATTTCACGCAATCTAGGTATACCGAGTGTAACATTCATATCACCTCTACCAGCAAAATGAAAAGTATTGAGTGTCATTTGAGTTGAAGGTTCACCAATTGATTGTGCTGCTAAAAGACCAACTGGTTCACCAGCTTCTGCTAAAGATTTCATGCTTTTCAATGAAAACATATCACGAATGTTTTCCTTATCAGCATAAATGTTGGTTTTAAAATATTTATCTAAAATTTCTTCTGCACACTCAGATAAAGCACCGAAAAACAAATGCGGTTGAAATTCTGAAGTAATTGTTGGTGGACATTTTTTAACTGAAAGATTACGAGCTGGTCTTTGTAATGTACTACCAAATTTCTTCTTGTATGACTTAATTTTTTTTAAATGTTTCTTCATTCTTTCATCATCTTCAGGTTCATTTCGAAGTTGTTCAATTTCATCGTCATTTTTGATAGCATTCAAATTTTCAATTAAAAATGGTAATTGTTTTGATTTTAAAAATTGAGATTTTAAGATGTCCATTCCGTCTTCACCATACATAAATTGCACAACACTTTGATCACTATCTCGAACAGTTCCATCATAGGCTACTGTTAATCCTTCTAAATGTTTAATTAGACATCGTTGAAGATATCCTGAACGACTTGTTTTAACAGCTGTATCAATTAAACCTTCACGTCCAGCCATACAATGAAAGAAAAATCCTTGTGGATCAATTCCTGTCATAAAACGTCCATCAATGAATCCACCACTTTTTGGCGAACAATCAAACAATGGAAAACTAGGTAAAGATTTTCCATTGATCATTACAGGCGGACGTTTTCCTTCTAATTCAATTTGACCCAAAAGACATGAAATTTGCATTGTATTAACAACTGAACCTTTTGCACCAGAAATTACCATCAATTGTAAATTATTTGTTGGAAATTTTGTAATTAAACCTGCTGGCAAGCATGTTTTATTAATATCATTTGTGAAACTATCAATTGATGATTTATATTTTTTATCTAAATTTGCTTTAAACTTTGGATCTTTTGCATATGCTTCTTCAATTTTAGCCGACAATTCTTCATTTGAAATTTCTTCATCACAATTAAGAACTTGACATGTTACACCTTTACCAATTTGACGACTTTTTTTAATAATTTCTTTTCGATCTTTATCAGCAGAAGTCATCACTAAAATATCTCGAACACCTAATGTAAATCCTTCCCATTGTAGAAAAGTTGTAAAAACTCGAGTAAAAGCGGAAAGTAATTTTGTTGAAACATCACCACCATACAATTCATACATGCAATGAATCAAACTGTAAGGTGTTGCACCATAGTGATTTTTATCTAATACACCAACCAATAGTAAACCACTTCGTATAATCACTTCAGCTTCAGTCATTTCATTCGCTTTCAATTCAGTTCCACCATATTTCCATTTTCTTTTCTTTTCTGTTTGCCACATATTTGCTCCAACTTTAGCTGTTGATGTTAAATTAATTAAACACTTTCCTTCAGGTATAATGTTAAGAATAAGTGTTGAGAAAACTTGTTTGCCACTCCATAATGTTCTTGGTTTAAGAATTGTTGGTGGTAGACATTTAATTCTTCCAGATTTTGAATTTAAACCTTGATAGACTAATTGATGATAATCTTCTCGAGTGAAAAATCTACCACGCATTGATAATTTTACACCAGAAATTATGTGATCTTGAATTAAACCTCCAAGTGGAGTTCCATCTTTAGGAACAAGATAATGATGTGGTACTCCAACCAAATTATAAGCTTCACTTCTACCGACTTCATTTTGTGGAAAATGCTAAATATAAGAAATGAAAATATTAAAGTATAAGCAACAGGACATAACAAAAATTTAATATTGAGAAGAAAAACAAATTAAACTCACGGCATTCATTTCATCACCATCGAAATCAGCATTGTAACTCTTACAATTTGAATAATGCAGCTTAAAAGTTTTTTCTCCCTTTAAAATCCTTGCTTTGTGAGCCATAACAGAAGGTCTATGTAAAGTTGGTTGACGATTTAGAAGCATAATATCATCATTTAAAAGATGTCTGTGAACAAATTTTATTCCTTCATTCTTTTCAGGCTTCAATAATGTAGCTGCCATGGCTTCACGTTTTTTTGCTTCTTTTGGTATCACTCGTTTGGAACCATTTGTAGTTTCAATAAAACATGCACCTGGATGTTTATCAGGACCATTTAAAACCATTTTACGCAATTGATTAATATTCCATGGAGTAACTGCAACAGGATATGTTAATTTTAATGCAAATGCTTCAGGAATTCCTATTGAATCAACATCCATATAAGGATCTGGTGTTATAACCTATTAAAGATAAATTAATTGATGAATGAATAATAAAGATAAAATTGTAATTACTTACAGTTCGACAAGCATAATTAACTCTTTTTCCCATCATATTCATTCTAATAAGTCCTTGCTTCTTTTCAAAAAGTTGTTTAATACCAATTGAAGTATCTTTAATATATTTAGATATATTTGCTTCTTTATCCAAAATCATATCAACAGCTGATTGTAATTGCTCCCATTTGAAAAAAATCTTTTCATTTGCAGTATTTCCTCTCGATAATTTATAAACGTTCAGTGTATCTTCACTTAATTCAGAAGACTGTTCTTGTTCACCACTATCAGCTTTTTTCTTTTCCAATATACATTTGAGTTCATTATTAAATTCAACAACTTTATGATAGGCTCGTGTTTGTGGATGATCACATAACATGTCACGGACTAAATTTGGTGGTCGCCAAACAGGTGGAATAACGGGAAGTATATCCATAAAAAAGACTTCATATACTTCACCTTTAGCTGATTTAAGAATAGGAAATAATGCCTTCAAAAATTCACAGTCTTGTTCAAAAATTTGTTTCATCATTTCTCGACATTCTGAAGCCATTATTGCTTTTGTATTAGATTTATTAATATCTTCCTCTTTACCCTGATTCTGAATTTTCATATCTTCAATTTCTGACTTTGTTAAGGTCATCACTAACTTTTTATAAGAGTATCTCACTTTTTTCCATGGAAGATGGCAATGAATACATTTACTTGCAGAAGCAAAATTCGTTATAGCCCCAAATGTACTATGAATAATTGCATTTCGAATTGATTGTGATGTTTTAGTTTCTCCATAATGATTTACTGGATCTGTTTTAAGTAATTTTCGGAGCTTTTTCATAGTTTTCGTATAATTTTTTTCAAGTCTTTTCTCATCTCTTTCAATGCTTTCAACATCTTCTTTTGACTTTTTTGAATCTTTTTTGATTGATTTACAAAAGACAAATTTTTGCTCTTCTAATTCAGCTGCTTCACTTACATATCCTGCATCAACTAATTGTAACTGTAATTGAACTATTTCTTTCATGCGAGCTAAAAATAAAAGTTAATTGTAATTCTGTTTAAGAAATTGATCAATAAACTTACGAGTTATTTGAAGTTTAAAGCATTTTGTACAGACAGATCTTAATATTGTAACTATATTCTTTATGAAGAATGGATTATAAACAGTCATAACTAAATCAATATGTCCAAAATGACCAATGCAGTCATTAGGTCCACTGTTGCATGTCCCACAAAGTTCTCGACGTGATGACGGTCCCATACGATTGTCATAAAGACCTATAAAGATAGATTTATAGATTATTTAATACAAAATAATACAAAGCATACCTCCTCTTGTAGAATTTCCAATTGCATCAAATGAAATGGGATTTGTAATTTTACAGACACTCAATTTACGAATATCTTCCGTATTGAAGATATTAAACTCTACATTTTCTATGTTGAGCGTTACTGGACGCTCTTTTGCCAAAGCCACTGGCATTTTTCTGTAAATTTAAGACAATTTATATAAAAGGTTAAACACGCTTCTATATTTTAGCAAATTTCACAATTAACTTACAATAATTATTTGTATTTTCGCACTTTCTTTATTACGTTGGTTATTATACTTTAGAATATGTATAAATATTTGTTAATTAATGTGTAAAACTTTGAGAATTTCAATAAAATTTTAATTTTCATTAAAATAATAAAATTTGATCACATTTTATTGTTTACTTTTATTCATTCACTTTGATTTAAATTTTAAAAATCCGTTATAATAAATATTTAAAAAAGCAGTCATATTTGTTAGGATTAAGCATATATACCTTTATTATAAGTTTCTTTTAAAATACAAGAAATGGTTTAATTTAAAAATTAAATTATATAATTGAAAATATTCATCCTTCATGTTATAGACTGTAGACTAATAAATTTTTAAAAAGCAAGGAGAAAAATGGAAAGAGACTATTATATGCTAATAAAATTTAAAATTAACTACAAAGCGTGATTACATTTTTTGGATTAAATATTTAGATAATTTCATAAAGTTTCATTTATTTTTTGAATAAATCAAGATTAAAGTTGAAATTTTTTGTATTTGATGTAATTAATTGTCAGCAGATAAGACAGCAATTACATCATTGATTTGAAGCATCTGTGCAACAAAATCGCTATCGGCTATAATATTTGCTGATCGTTGCAACGTGTTGATAAGTGATGACAAATCCATACGTAATTGTGGTGCTAATTTACGAAGATGACACATTATATTTTCAGGAATCTAAAAAATTTGTAATTTAATTAATAAGCACAATGAATAATAAAATATAAATAACTTACTTTAGATGTAAATGCAGTGAATTTGACTTTAGTTTTAAGAATATTGTTATCAATTCCGTCTACATAGAAAATAGTTACGCTTGCGTCAGTTGAATCAGCCAAAACAGGAAAATAAATTCCTGCAAATACACGTCCTTTGGCATCTCTTGATAGAAGTGATCGAAAATTATAGACAAGATTTCTTCTCACAGTTACATCCAAAGCACTTCGATATGGACGATCAACATAAATGAGTGAAGTTTCATATTTTTGTTGTCCATTGCGTGTTGTTCGTTCATGCCAAGATATAAAATGATCATTATTGTGTGAGAATGTATAGCAATATTCTCGTTTGCAACCGAGTTCATCTGATTGTGTGAAGAAACCAGTATGTGGATAATTTTGATCCTTCATAACAGTCACAACTCGAGCAACATGATAGCCAGGATCTAAAACAATCATTCCTTCACGTCCAGCAACAATAATTTTCATTGCTACAAGTGCGTGCTCTTTTTCTAAACTCCATGCAGCTGCTTCAATATTACTTTCTTCACAATGTTCGATATATGCTAGAGTGTCTTCAACAGCTTCCTCACACGACACAAGATAAAAATATTCAGCAATATCAGGACGAAGTAATGCTACACGAGAGACAATTTCCATTCCTAAACTGACGCACATATGATTTTGACGATTTACAGGTGGAAAATATAGCTGAAAAAATTCACGTAAATTTTTAGTGTTTGAATCATTTTTAAATGAATCATAGAAATCAATGAAATTATTGACAGTATCATAATGTGTTTCTTGTATCATATGCTGTAAAGTTGTTTCGATGATTGCCACAAGATCTTCATACGCATAGAGCTGTTGACAAGATTAAAAATTATCAATGAAAAAGAAATTCGTTTTTATATTAGTGATAATTTACCTTATCAATGACCAAATGTTCTTTGCTTTTATTAGCCCAAACAGGCAAAGGCAGCGGTTCATCATCCCATTTTCCGCTACATTCAGTTTGATCAAACGTTGTCAAATTGTAGCCATTTTTAGTGGTCCACTTCTTACTGATTGAAGACGTAGAATAGTCACTATCATCGTCATCATCGTCCTCAGAACTTGTGGACTCTTCGTCGCTATCTGAACAACAGCTAATTCCGCTGCTGCTACATGCGAATGAAGATTCGCAACTGGAATCATTATCAGTCACATATTCACCGTTATTATAGCAACGGTTTTTGTGACTTTCGGGGTCAGTCAATCCGTTTCCAATGGTTTCACGAACATCTTCAACTGACCCAGTGCCGGAATCATTAGCGAATTCATGTTGAGCTTTAGCGAGTCAACTCGGCCATTCATTTCCAAATCTGGTGCGATTGCGTAACTCAGCATTTTCACTTTGTATCTCGTTACAAGAAGTAATGGTTAATAAGTTAATTCCTTGATTCAATGAAACGCCAGTGGCTTCAAATTGAGTGTTAAGACTCCTTCGGCCCTTTTGAACCGTTGGTTCGTCCTCTTTTATTAAAACAATTTTTTCACGATCTGTTATTATATTGTAAACAAAAGAAGCAGATAAATAAATATTAGAAATTGAAAACACATTTGATATAAATAATATAAACACAAAAAGAATGCGGAAATGAATATAAATCAGAAGCAATTAGACATTTATTAAATAATTGATTTAAAGAGAGAGATTATGGTAATTGAAAAGGGCATAGACATAGACATCATACTACGTTTTATTTTCTTATTCTTGTTTTTATTTTGTATATTTATTTTTGTTTGTATAATGTGTGTCAAAAAACGTGATATCACCAAGTATTCAAAACGGAAAAAACTTTAATCATAAAATGTTTATTTCTATAGCTGATAAGACTGATAATATATAATTGAGGTAAAGTGGGATGAAATCTGTTCACGTGTAATAAAGAAAATATTTCATGAAAAATGTAATTAGAGAATGAGTGTTATGTGGGTAATTCAATAGAAAAATAAACATATAAAACGGATATTGTGTATGAGTCATGTGATCGACGAAAGGTTATTTTACTTACCCATACAACAAATATCCAAACAAAAAAGAAATCTACTTTCCGTAGAAAGTGTTGATGCTCTAATTTTTTTCTCTTTTAATCGATTTAAAAATTCCTTTAATTTTTACCGATTACCACAGAAATAGGTAAATTATTAATTAATAAAAGATTAAATAAAAATAACTAAACAAAAATTATGTTTAAAAAAATTCTCTGTTTGCACTTCTTATATTTTTTTTTATGCCAGCCTAGCTAGCTTGACGAAGGTCAAATTAATTATTTTTAAATTCACTTATGATCGCGCAATGCGACTTTACTCGAAGAAGCTTTATGCCTTTCTACTTTTTCATTCGTTGCCCTGTATCCAATTTATAGATGTTCGTTTCACTTATACATTCATGCAATATACAACGTTGAGAATAATAATCGTTGCACGAGAGAGCGAGAATACTTTTAAGTAAAATGTCTAGTCAGAATTTTTATTTTATTTTCTTTTATGCACTTTAATATTCACTCACTATATAGGAATTTGTTTTTATAATTATTGCACATATGGGCACAGTTCATATATACATACACACAAAAACAAGTTCAAATTTCTTATATTCACAGATGATAAAGAGAGAGTGAGAAAGAAACATTCAAAAAAATAACAACGTAAAAACAGTAGTAACTGTTTTGTTTATAGGTAGAATCAAATTCACACTCTTTATATTGTTTTATATTGATACTGGTTCATGGAAATTAATGATGGTTCTTTTAAAGTTCAATACCTGAAAATAAAAGAAAATGAATTAGAATAAAGAAGAAATTTTTATCTTGTTGCCAACACGATAAATAAAATATGAAGAAGAAAGTGAAAAATCCAGGGCTATTTGCTTCGCTAATTTTTATTTTTGACTTAAAAAAATATTTCATTTGCCAAAAAGAATAATTTCTTGTGCAAACATGCAAGACTTTCTTTCAGAGTTGTTATATAAACGATTTATGTCTATAATAGATTTCGTCTTTATATACCAAAAGCATAGAATTAGACGTCTATGTCTATATTTTTTGTTAGATGAGGAGAGAAATATTTGATATGGTTATAGTCCGAGTGGGAATCGAATCCGCGTCTCTTGATATCCGGTACTCTTTCCACTAAGCTATCAGCGGACATTTTAAATCTTGGAAGAATGCCAACTTAAACCTTTCAATTGCTCAAGTTATTGAGGCTGACAGGAATTACTTTGTATTTCCGTAATTTTTTGACTACATAAACGTCGTCTATGCATAAAACATTAGTTATAAACATAGAAATCTATGAATAACAACTTTATTTTCTTTTTAATGTTCTACATTAAATTACATTATAAATGTAAATTTCCTGTTAATCAATTATATAAAATACGTTTTAAATTACTTGGAAATTTCCATTTAAAGAGAAAATGATAAGTTAATATCATTAATCAAACAAATTCTAAATACCTAATATAAATAAATGTTATCAACTCAACCTGAGTATTTTAAAATACATCATTCTGTATTTTAAAATATAATCTGACTTCATAAGTATAACAAACGAAAAGATCATGAGAGATAAGTTTATATAAACAAAAGAATCACTTAAACGTTTTTGTATTATCATCGTATTTACTTTTACACGAGCCTTCAACTAAACTTGCTTCACGTTCAACATGCTTGCATACGTCTTTATCGTGATTTGCATCACATTGAACGAGCTTTGTTTATGCCTTGTTGGGTAACTAAAAACGTGAATGCTTTATAAAAAATTTGTTGCTGATTTATTTTTACAACAAGAAAAGGAAAATATTTTGAATAAGAATATCTTACCTTTTTCAATGTACGGAAAGTGAAATGAATCTCTTAATTAGAAGAGAAAATATTTTTTTGCGATGTTGGCGAATGTTTTCTTTCAAAAAATGAATGCATTGTTTCTTGCCTATTTTAAGAAGTTATTTATTTTTGTTACGTTTTTCTTTTGTTTCTTAAAAGCTATAATCAAGAGCTGAAAACTCTTTCGTCTACGTAGATAAAATCTACGTACATCGTAGACATCTACGATAACAACACTGGCCCCATATTTAGGCAGATATTTTAATGAATAATCACTTGTTTAATTATGAAAGCAAAGAATCAATCTTTAATAATGAAGATTATGATAGGAAAATTGGGATTTTGATTAAAAATAATCGTAGTAAGCAAAAAAGAGTTCTCAGGCCTTGGCTGAGAAATGATGAAAATTAAAAACGTGACTTATTTGTTTGCTTAGTTTGCTTTAGTTAAAAATTATTAATTAGGTTTAAAAAACTTGAAAAATAAATCTTAAACTGATCGATTGTAATTAAATTTAATTATATCGATCAAACAGATGAATAATCCTTTTTCTCTCTCCTTAAAAATTATGTGGGTGAATTTATGATATCTATTACGTAGGATTTATCGATCGAATGGCAACAACAATTTATATTTCAAAAATCGATTGAAAAAAGTCTGACTTACCTTCTTTGTTTAAGAAAGAAATCCAGTTAAGGTTTTATTTAAAATAATAAACTCTCAACATTAATTTTATATTGATTAATAGTCATTTTTCTTAACGTAATATGGTTTTTAAGTTTAAAAAAAATTTCCATATTTTTCATCATCATTTTTATCTTTTCTCATCACTATAACTCTTATTCTCATATTTGTTTAGATAATCATTGTTTATTATTATTATTAATTATGTTTTTCTTACTTAATTACAGTTTTTTTTCTACAATTAAACAATTTTTCACTCTCTCGTTCACAATTTTCACGACTCAACTCAACTCAACTAACACACTGCTAGGCTCGTTTCGTTAAAAACATACACTGCTAAAAATTATCGTTTTGTTTTGATTGTACAAGACTATTTAAATCAGCATGAAATTGTGTCTATCACATTAAAAATGTCAAAAATAACTAATTTATCTATTAAACAGGTAATTGTGTGTTTTGTATAATTAAAATTAAATTACAAGCTCTTATTTATTTAAGCTGTCAAGGAAATTCGATGAAAAACTTTTGTGTCCTAAAGAAATCACAGCGGAGGTTTTTAAAAATATTAAAAAAGATAAAAATGATGTTAATGCATTTATAACATTAGCTGAAGAACTTGCATTTCAAAAAGCTGAAGAATCGGCTAAACGAATAGCAATAGGAAAAAAATTAAAACTTGATGGAATTTTAGTCGCATGCAAAGATAATTTTTGTACAAAAGGAATTCGAACGACATGTGGTTCACGGTAAGTCTTTTTGTCCCCATTTATAAATGAATTTAATAATGTGATTTTTTAGAATGTTGAAAAATTTCATACCAACATACAATGCAACGGTTTATGATAAGCTTGAAAAAGCTGGTGCAATTTTAGTAGGAAAAACAAATATGGATCAGTTTGGCATGGGTTCAGGCACAGTTGATTCTATTTTTGGACCAACGAAAAATATATGGAGTAAGGATTTAAGTAAACCGAGAATATGTGGAGGATCGAGTGGAGGTTCAGCTACAGCAGTTGCTAGTAATTTTTGTTCTGCTGCACTCGGCTCGGACACTGGTGGTTCAACACGTAATCCTGCATCATATTGTGGTGTTGTTGGTTTTAAAGCAACATATGGCTTATTATCTAGACATGGTTTAATACCACTTGTTAATTCAATGGATGTTCCTGGGATTATGACAAAAACTGTTGATGATTGTTTAGAAATATTTAATACTATAGCAGGACCAGATAATTTAGATTCTACTACAATTAAGACACCATTCAGTTCAATTCAATTGTGTGAAAAGTTTGATATAAAAAATCTTAAAATTGGAATACCAAAAGAATACAACTGTGAAGGACTTACATCTGAAGTACTAGAAGCTTGGATAAGAATTGCAGACTTTCTCGAAGATAATGGTGCTAGAGTAGAGGAAATTTCTATGCCTTATACAACAGCTTCAATTTTTGTCTATTCTATTTTAAATCAATGTGAAGTAGCTAGTAACATGGCACGCTATGATGGCATAGAATATGGACATCGAGCAGATGACGAAACGAGTACAGAAAATTTGTATTCAAAGACACGAGCTGAAGGTTTTAATGGTGTTGTCAAAAATAGAATTTTAGCTGGAAATTATTTTCTTTTACGAAAGAATTATGAAAAATATTTTCTAAAAGCACTCAAAGTTAGACGTTTAGTTAGTGATGACTTTAAAAAAGCTTTTTCAAAAGTTGATCTTTTATTGACTCCTACAACACTTTCTGATGCGCCTTTATTAAGTGATTTTACAAAATATCATAATAGAGATCAATGCGCTATTCAAGATTTTTGTACATGTCCTGCAAACATGGCTGGTATTCCAGCTATTTCAATTCCTGTTAAATTATCTAATAACAATCTTCCCATTAGTCTTCAATTAATGGGTCCCAACTTTTCTGAGAAATTAATTTTTAACACAGCAAAATTCATAGAAAATAGTGTCAATTTTTATTCAAATTATGAAAGATTAAAATTGTAGAAATTAGAAATTTTAAATAAATGGATTCCAGTGAAAATACATTAGAGATAAATTTTCATCTGATGTTGCTTCTTTTAAAATCATATTTACATTTCCTTCAATTGATATTGGCACTTCAGTAAATTTCTTAAATCGTCGAACAATTCCTTTCAACTTCTTTTCAATACATTGAAGATTATCTAAGGCACTTGGATCAAAATTTTCTTTTTCATTTTTTGAAATCATTGGGTCGTAAATGAATGGTCTTAAGTATGACATTAAAGTGTTAATTTCATTTTGCATTATTTTCAATGTAATTTCACAGCATCTCTTAAATGGTCCTTCAACTCCTAATATACCCATTGCTTCTATCATTGAATGAGTTAATCGAAATGGAACTCTTTCTGGAACACTGTTAAAAATATATTTCATTATAAAACAAGAAACAAATTTATTTACAATACATACCCAAGTTTTTCACCTTTATGAAATAAACAATTAAAATCAACATGTACTGCTTCACCAGAATAAATATCAAAAAGAATATTTTCGCAATGACGATCACCTAAGCCCATGATGTAGCCAATCATGCTCATAATAGCAACCGATTTTACATAATTTTGTCGTGCTCGAAAATAACATTGTGCAGTTGAAAAGTGATGTAAAAACCATTTTCCGAGAACAGGAGGATACATTTTTTTAATTGAATTAAATTGAGCTATTTTATCAGTTGCTGCATTCATTTTTTCACATAAATGAGTTATCTCTTTACTACCTGATGGCACTTTAATTTTTGCAAAAGCATATTGACTGTTGATTATGGCTTTGAATGTTTTCAAATTTGGAATCCATTCTGTAAGATAATTAACATGAGAGTTATTACATAGACAATCTATGTTTCTTTAGATCTATGGTAAGTTTTGTCTATTCATAGACCATGTAGATGAAAAATTTCTGTTTACATCATGGCGAAAATGTAAACAAACAAAAGTTGCGAATTTTATTCTACGTAAAATCTTTTTAAATACATTGTTTTCTATTATTAATCTATTCCAGTTAACAATGCTTAATTGTTATCAATCAATTAAAGCATTGAGTTCAATGTGAAATGATGTTATTAAAAAGTTTTGATACAAAATAAAATTCGCAAATTTTGTTTGTTTGCATTTTGTTAGACAAAAGCAAGTCATAGAAGCCTATAATTAACATCTCCATTAAATAAGTATTTATTTCACTTACCAATAATTCCCAATTCTTCATTCAATGGAATGACAGAATAAGTTCTAGCAAATAAACTACGTTGACTTGCATCAGAGTCTTTTTGATAAAAATCATTAACAACTTTTACGAATTCAAGGAATCTAAAATCAATTCGCAAATCATCTTTGAATTTAAGAAGCATCGAATATTTTCGACCATCACTTCCTACGAAAGTAATTTTCTTTGGTTTTTGAAGCGAATGCATAACTTCAAAATTTATATCCATACTCTGAATAAGTACACTATCATTCTCAAGTGTTTTATTTTGTGTTATATGTAAGTTTTGCTGCAATGGCATTAATATATTGAAATTTTTCAAAATTCTATTAATTTCAGGATGCATTTTTGCCATATACGATTTGTCTGCTGTTTGTTTTGTCTGAGTGAAATTCATAATTCTATCAATGACTACTACAAAATTTTTAATGTTCATATCATTTCCCATTCTTTCGAATATTTCACTTGTTCTTTTTTGTCGAAAATTTGATTTGCTTTTCAAACCCGGCACAATATACCACATTGATTGAAGGGGATATTTCTCGAGTAGTTTAGAAATGATGCTTTTAATTATTTTAAATACATCAATTGATGGATGACATAATCTACTAATAAGTTGTGAAAATGCAGTGTAGAAACAATCAATTGAAATGACATTCATCGTTTCCTTTAAATATGAATTCATTTGATTAACAATAGTAATGTTTTCTCGTGATCTATATTTAGAATTTTGTTGTTCACACAATGATGAAGAATCAAGCCAAATTTGAAGAAATCTTGACATACTCTGCAAAACATGTACCGAGCCATATTTCATACTATCTCCATAAGCTTGCATTATTTCCAAGAGTTTTTCAAAATGAGGCAATGAAATTTCGTTTTTATTATTACTGTTACTTTCACAAATAGAGAAATAATGTCTATCCATATAATCAGCTAGTTGAAGATAACATTTTTCATTTTCTGCACCTTCCATAATTGACTTTTTAAAAAGTTCTTTGTTGGTATCAAAATCAACATATTTCATTTCTGCATAATTTTTTGCTATTCTTAATTGAACTCTTGATAATAATTTGACCATTTCTGGTGTTTTTCGTCGTGTGCATGTCTTTTGAAGATCTTCAAGATTTAACTCTAAAGTTCGAAGTGCACTAACATGTTCACCTTTCTTCCATAGATATTTTGGCTTTTCAATTAAGAAATCATATGATTTATAATGTGATGCTTCTATAAGAAATGCATTGGTTTGTATAAAAAGTTTTTGCTTACATGCAATTTTTGAAGCATCTGTCCATGTTTTTCCAATTTGTCTGTCAATTTCATTCGCTATGTACTTGCTTTCATTTGGTTTTGTAAAAATTATTTGCAATTTTGATTTCATTATTGATAGCAAAGATCTTCTAATAGCTAAAGTTGATTCAATAACATTTAATGAAGGTTTAAGTAATTTACGGCGATTATCCAATTCATTGATAAGATTTTTAAGAACTTTATTAGCAGCATCTAATGTTCTTTTATTTTGTATTTGTGTTAAAGCTTCATGAATTTTTTGAAATTCTGTGAGCATATGAAGATGAACAATTTCATCATAGTTTCCATTATAAATCAAATAATCTTCATCAAATGTTTTAAAATTATCCATTACTGACAACCGTGCTTTATTTAATTCATCCCAAAAGCCTTCATCATCAAGTCGTCGAAATTTAAGCATCAATTTACCACAAGAAATGTTCCAATTTGAATTATTATTCACTTTTAAATGTTCATTGTCAAGCAATTCGTCAAGTTCATCCCATCTTGAAAGTCGCCATAGTGATTCTGCCATCATTTCATCTGCATATGTTTGTTCAGAATTTGCTTTATATAATTTTTCAAGTTGATTTTTACAATATAGAATTGCATCAGCATTTTGATTTGCTTGTATATAACAACTCATAATGTTTTCCATTTCATCTTGTTTTATTACAGGTTCTTTTAGCATCATTTCAAAATATATTGGACAATTTTCTAAACTTCCAGTCACTTCACTAATGAAAATTTTATCTGATATTGACCAATCAGTTTTTCGCAACCATTTTACACCATCTACAAGATCAGGTTCGTGTAGTTTGGCATAAATTTTGATCAAAAATGATAAAGCTTCTTCTCGATCTTCTAATTGTAAAATGTAGCGTTCTAAAAATACCAATGCTCTCTCATATTCACCACATTTGAATGTTATCTCAGCCAAATTAAGTAGACTAAACTGATTTTGTAAATGTTTAATACGTTCAACAGTTTTTATAAGTGTATTGTGATTTTGTATGAAAAGAGTGAGAGAATCCCAAATTTCAAAAATCATTTTAGCAGTTTTTACGATTGTAGCTTGAATTTTGTCCAAACTATTATCTTTTGATTTTCTTATAGGTTGGAAAGCAAAATCAGCTATATAAGTGTATTTCAGCTCTTCTTTACTAAATTCTGTAAACATTTTTCTGTCCATGATTAATTTAAAAATTAATTGAAATTCTTGAAGAAGAAGATTGTCATATTCTTTTGTGGTGTTTGATTTGAAATATTCAAGAACAATTTTTGGAATTAAAAATAATGAAATTTCTTGATTTTCACGCATACTTGGCAATAAATCTCTTAAATAATTTCTTGTTTCATCACACTCGATTCCCTGCGCTATTGTTTCTGCCAATAAAAATGCCCAATTGGTTTCAGTTTGTGCTCTATTCCAAAAAATTGTTTCCTCATTGATAATCGCTACTTGATGATTTGCTGGAGTATAACGAGAAGTCAAAAGTGGATGAAATAAGACATGACTTTCTTCGGATAAAAACTTCCATATTTCATGCTTAGTATCTACTTCACGTTCCTTGAAAATTCCTTGTACAGCTAAAGATAGAGCTTGGACATTTCTCACATCAACTACATCTTTGTAATATTTACAAATTATCTTTAATAAAGCTTTTGCAAATTCATCAGAGTGAATAGTTGATATAAAGTTGTTAATTTTGTGATTTTCTTTTTGTTGAAATGGCTTAATAGCTCCCAATTCTCCAAAGCATTTTGCGATTTGTAGCTTCAATCGGTCATTATATGTGTTTTTGCTACAACTAGATAGAAGACAGACAAGTTTCTCTATTACACTTGAATGTGAGAACATAAAATTATTAAATTGACTTCGGTTATTCTTAATCAAGTCTTCAAGATACAATAGACAATAGAATTTCACATCCGAGTCTGTATTTTCATTTTTTAAATGCTTCAATAAAAGTTCTAAATTAAGCTCAAATTCATTTTTATCTGAAAGTCTTTGACTCTTAATTT
Source organism: Polypedilum pembai (assembly GCA_014622435.1). Taxonomy (NCBI): domain Eukaryota; kingdom Metazoa; phylum Arthropoda; class Insecta; order Diptera; family Chironomidae; genus Polypedilum; species Polypedilum pembai. The sequence continues at coordinate 48,391 of JACWBX010003608.1, forward strand.
GATGTAAAACTGCTCTTTTCACAACATCACTATGCTTTGTCTTTGATATAAAAAACAAATCTTGAAAATATCTGCTCAATAAACTCACATTATTGTTAATAAATTGAAGACAAATGTTTTCTACTTTTTGAGGATATTCATCCAAATAATCTTCTAATGAGACAAAAATCACACTCAAAAATGGTCCAACAGTAGATGAATTGCAATGTGAAGCAAAAATTTTCCACACTTCAATGCAGCTTTCTTTTCCATTGATATCATTGAGTTTTGCAATTTCTTTCAATATACTCATTATTTTAAAATATAAATTTGAAATTCGTTCACCAAGAAAACGAATAAAATCACCTAAGCTCATGATAATTGATTGTTTCAATTTCTTTGCAGTTGTCGTCGATTTAAGCTCGTTTTCAAAATAATTGAGAACTGCCAAAAATTTTGTTGCTATGTAGTCAGCAATTTTATCTAAATCTGAAGTATTAAGTTTTTCATCACCTAATTCTTGAACAACATTAATGACATAAGCCTGATTGTAGCAATATTTAGCACATGCTCTTTCAAGAATACTTGATCTTTCCAATTGTAATAATTCTTTAAATGAAATTTCAGTATTATTATCAATGAAATCAATAAAAGTTTTTCTTTTGTTGCATTCCATTGAATATAACATTTCATGAAGAACAAAACATGAATCTCTAATTGCTTCACCTAATGAGATTTTACATGTTTTAAGCATTGTTCGAATATGATGGAATTGATTGTTTTCCTAAATTAAAATTTTAAATAAATTAGATAAATAAAGTAGTTACTGGCAAAGCTCATTGGTTTGATAAATATCTCAAAAACGAAGCTTTATATTTTGAAAAACTCTTTCGTTACTGATTCTATAAAGCTACATGAGTAAAATAAGAGTAATTTGAAGTCTTGTGCTTTAGTTGAAGAAGATTTATGTCAATTTTAGTCTTTGCCAGTTTTCAAAAAATTTCAAAACCAGCGAAACTAAAATTGAAATAAATCACCAACGAATTCAACTGCAAACCTTCAAATTACTTTTATTTTACTTGTAGAGCTTTATAGAATCAGTAGCAAAAAAGTTTAAAGCTTTGATTTTGAGATATTTATCAAACTGGCTCAAACAGACGAACTTTGTCGGTAACAACTTTAGAAAAATTGTTTTAAAATTACATTGCCTACTTACCACACAAAATGGAAGAATTGCTCCAATAATAAAATGAATATTTGTTCTTATAAACACCACAGGTTCCGAAACATGAACATTTTTAAGAAACTGTGAAAAAAACAAGACTATGAATAAAATTCTAGAAAATAACGAGTATCATACTTACATCAAATAAATTTTGTACAAAATTTTCTTCATCTAAACTAATTGAGAGACACAATGTACAGACAATGTCCAAGAGAGATTTTTTATACCAATTAAAAAAAGTTTGAAATACAATTCCATTTTGTTCAAGCATTCGAAAAGCAAGATTTGTTGCTACACCTTTCATTTCATGTTCTCCAATTATTATAAAATATATCAATAATTTAAGGCACTTTAGTGAGACATGCTCAATACTTAGAATGCTATTTGTCATATTTGATCCAAACGTAGCAATCATATTAGCAATGTAATATTGAATTGAAACATTTTCAGAATTTTGACAACATTGAAGGGTCCATTGTGAAAGCTTTTCAAGAAAATTTTCAAAGAATGATGTTAAATTAATTTCCGGTAAATTTGATCTTTGAACACTCAAAATTATGCGTTTCAGATAGAAATTAGTTTCTTTTAAAATCTTTTCGTCATTTTTAAGAATTATATCAAAAAGTATTTCTCCTTTGTTATTGATTAATTCAATAAAATCCGTTGAATGTTCGATTGATGAAGGAATATTTTTGATGAAATGTGCATAAAACTCGTTCGGTTTGCAACTGAGTAGATTTGAATTGATTGAAATATTCAAATCTTTATCGAAATTACTTATTGATATTAGATATGATTTGTATTTTGATATGTACATTAAATATCTATCAACTACACTCATTTCATTTGACGATGATGAACATTTTTCACAAATGATCTCATAAGTATTTGTCCGAGTTCGTAGAATGATGACGTTTTTGTTAGTCAAACATAAAATATCTTTTAATTCTCTAATTTGCATATTATCACTTTGATTCAATCTTAAAGTTTGATAAAGACTCAAAAATCCATCAATTACTTCAAAATTAGTGATGAGTAAATCTTTGAAATATTGTAGAAAAACAAATTGAATGTCTTTATCTTCTTGAGTAAACACTAAACGCATAAAACTACTTTTCAGCCACATTGATGTTGAATTGATCTTATTAAGTCGTAATTGAGCAAATAATCTAATACTTTCTCGTTTAAATTCAAAATTTTCATTTGATGAAAGTCCATTGCTAAGCATTTTCATTCCATATGAGAAAATATTTTGAATTTTCTTAAATTCAGCAGATTTATTCATTTTATCACATTTTTCGATTGATTTGTAAAATGGTAAAATGATAACAGTCATCATAAAAAGTTTATTTTCGTCAGATAATTTTGGTAGAAAAGAAAATACTGATGTAAAGATGTTCATGATTTTGATTGTCGATCCATAAAACCAACTTTTTGATTTAATTTTTGGAATCAATTTTTGAATTAGCAATGATAGATCATCAAAGAAATCAAGTTGAATGTGTTGATAACTCCAATTATTGAACTTCATCATTAAGTTATCCTGTGATGATGTTATAAAACTATCTCTATCACAAAACTTGCATAATTTATCTCTGCCATGCATCAATTGATGTCTATAGATAAATAGAAAATTTACATCTTGAGCAAGTTGAAAAGCACTTTTAATCCACGAAATTGTATCTTCATATTCTTCATTGCATGTCATTTGATCATTGATAGAGTTAACTTTTTCTAATAAAATATTATGAATATTCTTCCATGTTGGACTTATTGTACTCAATTTACTTGTGAAGTTACATGTTTGTTCAATTTCTAATATAATTTGAAATTGAGATAAAAGTAAAATTTTATCATACATAACAGTTAGATGTTGAATACTTTTGAAGCTTTTGATGTAACTTTCATCTATCAAATCAATTTTCATAAGAATAACATGAATAAATTCAATAAATAGTGTAGTATTTGACGATAATCCATGCTGCTCTTTAAATTTCAATTCAAAATATATGAGTTTCACAATACTAACTATAAGCTTTTCTGTAATGATCGGATTCGTTAGATTTAATCTAAGCGATTTAACATGATCCATTAAAAGGTTGATTAGCTTCACAATTGATAATTCAAAAGCTTTATTAAGAGATTCATCACATCTGTTATTAGTATTGTTTTGAGTCATGATGCGATATGTATTTGCAACATTTTCTATAAGTTTAAAGCAATCAATTGCATTTGTTTCTGTATTTTTATAGAAAATTGTGAGAAATATAATGCAAGAGATTCTGATTTGCATTTCATTATCATCAAAAATTTTTATCACAAGTGTAGGAATGTTGTATATTGCCGATAATGACACGACAATTGTTGGTGTTAAATCAATCGCACATCCAAGATTATAAAGACAAAATGGAATTAAATTATCAAATTGAGTTTCATCTTTAATAATAGATTTTGAATATGATAATGAGTTATCTTCGATGTCATATCGGGGAATATTAATTTCTGTACAGAAATACATCATTTTGTTAAATGTTTATATTAATTTAGTAATAACAATACTTACTAAATGGTGAAAATATTTCAAGATTCTTTTTAAGAAGATCAAGTTGAAGTTTTGACAATTTATGAAACCATTTAACAGATAAACATTGTCCTTTGAGTAAAACCTTGCTAACAATTTCTCGAATCTGTTGTGTAAAACTAAAGGAAAAGTAAATATGATATTAAACGAATACGATTATGATATAATTACTCATTATTGTTGTCATGAATGGTGATGAAGAGAAGTTTACTAAAAACCCAACTTAGTTGATCACATGCATGTTCTCTTTCTTCTAATAATGTTGTCGATGTAATATCATTGCAAATTGATGAAAAATTGGAATTTAGAAAGAATAAAACTTTTCCCAAAGACTCTTTTTCAAACAATATTCCATTTTCACTGTCATCTTTTATAAACTTAACAAATAAATCATTAAGCTTTTTGAGTATTGGCATTGTCACTACAGAATCTGTCATGTTATATTTAGATTATCACACAATAAAATATTTCTCAAATTTAAGAAATTAAAAATTATTTATTTACAATTATTGGCGCGCACTTGATTTAACTGAACGAATATTTGAATTTTTGCTTTTAACGAAAGATTTTTGAATGTACTCTTTCTTTCCCTTTTCGGTATTTCAATAAAACGTGTGAAAGTGAGTAAAAATAATTATTTTAATAAAGATACATACAGTTTATGACCTCAAATAATATTAAATTTATTGCATAAAGAAAGGATCTGCATTAATTCATCAAAGATATGGCCATTATTGATTGATAAATGATAAAATTAGTGAAAATAATTTTTTATGAACCAAAACAATGTTAAAATTTCTATAAAATCAAGCTTTTGAAAGCAACACTTCATAATTATCGTTTATTCTATTAATGCTGTGATTATTTGTTTAATTTTTATTAGTAAATCTTTCATTATTATTAAAATATATTAAATTTCAAGTAGTTTTTACTTTTGTGCAAGATAAATCAAAAATATTATTGAGGTTATGAACAAAAGAAAACAAAAAATTGCTCTTAAACTGATTTTAATATTTTTCTTTTATTTTTATTTTAGATGGCCGATACAGCAGCAAAAACAAAGGCTGCACCAGCAGCAAAAAAAGAAAAGAAACCAGCGGCAGCAGCTGCAGCAGCACCAAAAGCTAAAGCTGCTGCTGAACCAAAAGCTGTCACTCCACGACCATTCAAACGCTATGGTAGACTGTGGGCTAAGGCTGTCTTTACTGGATTCAAGCGTGGTTTGAGAAATCAACATGAGAATCACGCTCTTCTCAAGGTAATTTTCAATTAAATAAATTTTTAGATTATGAGAACTTTATATGATGCCATTTTGACATTTGAAACCTGAACATTATTTTGAATGTGGAAAATTTTATAACTGATTAAAAACATAATTTGATAATTTATCATACATGAAGAATAACCAAATTGATTAATTTATAATTTTTATTTTAGGTTGAAGGATCACGTAGCCGAAAAACTTCATTGTTCTATGTTGGCAAACGCTGTGTATTTGTCTATAAAGGAAAATCCAAGAAATCATCGCCAACAAACCCTAAACATAAGTCTCGTCTGCGCGCAATTTGGGGAAAAGTTACCAGACTTCATGGTAACAATGGCAGCGTTCGTGCTCGCTTCAAGACAAATTTGCCAGGTGATGCAATGGGTCATCGTGTAAGAATTATGCTCTATCCATCAAGAATTTAAATGTCATCTTGTATAAACATAATTATTGGATTGAAGAACATTTTTTTGCAAACAGAATAAAACATCCGTTTGAGAATTCCAATTGAAATCAGTGTTTGAAATTTAATTATATTTTTATTATCTTCCATTTTTTGACAAATTCTGCATTGAAGGGCTGGGTAAAATTAAAATTTCCTGGCCCAGTGAAATTTCACTTCCAAAACATGTTTATTAGTTAATTTTGGGTTGCTGTTTAAGAATTTGCAAGAATTTTGTGGCGTTCTTGTTCCTATCAAAAGTTATGCTCAATTTAAAGTTTACATTTTTTTGTTTACTTTTTTCAAAATTTTGAATTTAATCGTTTAATCATAGTTCGCACATGGTGTTTATTGCATGTGGGAACTTTTTAAAGAGTTTTTTTTTTAAGTATTGGGCAATTCTCCGAGTGACAAAACTCTTCAAAAATCTCTACTTTTTCATTTTTCTCTTTAATTACTTGTTTCCTAGCTTTCAAACTCAAATACAATGTTTAAAATCAACGAATACATAATATAAACCATGTTTCAGCTGCTAAAAACCTTTAATTTGACTAAAAATTGATTTTCGAAAAGCGTCAATTAGTAACAAAAATAATTTTTTGAGAAAGTTTTTTGCAAAATTTCACTTTATTAGTTATTAAATCTCATTAAAAAAAAGTATTATTTGATAAAGAGTTGATTCTTTATCTTCTAAAATACTTTTCATAGCGTTTAAACAACGATTTATAGGAGAAAATAGCGTCAATTAGTAACACAAATTGGAATTTGTAGAATTCAAAAACGATTTGACAGTTTCGAAATTTTTGTTTACAAAATTAAGGAACAAACTTTTGTTGAAATTCCTTTTGCTATTCTCCATCATATGTCTTCCTTAATATATTTTAAACAAAAAACAGCTTAGGTATTCATCACTCATCGAGAATATTTGCTTTAATCAGTGAAAAATAGAAATTGAAAATTATCGAACAAAAACAAGTAGAGGAAAAATTACAAAACACCATGTGCGAATTATGAAATGTATTGAAGTAGTTTGTACTATATCAAACATTTTTGGAGTTCGCACATGGTCTTAATGGCATATGCGAATTTTGAAAAGAGATTTTTTAAGTATTTTTATGTATTTTGTACTGTACTAAACACTTTTGAAAATACCCACATGCAATTAAGACCATGTGCGAACTCCAAAAAGTGTTTGATATAGTATAAAATACTTTAATACTTTTCATAGTTCGCACATGGTCTTAATAGCATATGCGAATTTTTAAAA
>JACWBX010003609.1:0-35135 GCA_014622435.1 Polypedilum pembai
ATTTTCAAAATAGTATTTTGTCAAATTTTTTTATAAATATACCGTTTGTAAGCTAATGTTTTATTTTATGTTATATTTAAGTGAAAGCGCTGTGTTTTATTGATTTTAAGTGATTTCCAAAATCAATGCTTTTCTTCTTTATGAAATTCTTGTTATGGTTAGTTTTGAAACCTTACAGTAGACTTAATTTAAGGTAAAGACACATAACCTGGACTTATTTGTTTTGAATGAAATTTTGCTTCAAGTCACTTCCTCTATGTTTTAAATCGAATAGCAAAAGGTTAACCGATTATTGCATAACAACAGAACAAAGTCATTTTCTGGACTATCTTCTTCCCTCAATTATAAGAGTTGGCTCTTTTATTTAAGAGAAGACGATAGGTCAAAGTTATGTACCAGTACATTTATAAAAAGATTTTTGACAAAATAGCACTGTGCTAACTTTGACTAGTCCAGAAAATAACTTTGATTTATTGTTATGCAATAATCAGGTAACCTTTTTGTTATTCGATTTAAAACATGGAGAAAGTGAATTAAAGCTAATTTTTATTCAAAATAGATGACCAAAGTTATCTGCCTATAACCTAAATTAAGTCGAGTAAATATTTCTCAAGTAAATAATGAGTAAAATTACTTAAGTAAAATTTCGTTAGTAAATCATAAATAAATTTGCAGGAATAAGTCGTGAGTAAATTTACTCAAGTAACAAAATTTACTTACTCATTGAGTAAGTTATGCAACGATTTCGGACTCTAGTTTGTCCATACACTTTTGAGTACTACTGTAGATAAATTAATTCTTAAGTAGAATTTGACAAAACAAAGCAAAGAATCTGTTTTTTCTTCGTAGACAAACTCGTAGACCGTAGACAAACTCGTAGACCGTAGACAGTGTCTACGTAGACAAACTTGTAGACCGTAGACATCTACGATAACAACACTGATCCAAACACTTAGAATTGAGCATAAAAACACTCAAACACTTAATGCTGAGCACTAAAACACTCAAATGTGTATGTTGAGCATCAACACATTCACAATAAACTTTCAAAATACATATTACATAGTAATCAGTGTTAGTTGATAGCAACTGATAGTAACTGGTAGCTTCAGATATCAGTCAACAATAGACATTTATAAAAATTGATTATATTTAACCAAAAACTTTCAACCAAAAATTTTAGCCAAAATTATTCTAATCATAAATTTAAGGTCAACAATGATCTGATAAGTATTTCAGCCAAAATATTTTGGCCAAAAAATTTGTCCAAATTTTTCAAAACGATTTTGATTAATTTTTATAAAAAATATTACCGTTAATTTCTAAAAATTGTGCCCAAAAATTTTGTCCAAAAAATTTGGCCAAAACTTTTTGATCTACATTTTAAGTTTATTTTTATTTCAAAAAGCTTTTTATACAAAAATTTTTCAATTTTTTAATTTTTTTGTTCAAAAATTTTGGCCAAAAAATTTGTCCAAAAACTCCATTCAAAATTGTTCCAACCAAAAAACCCTACTCGGCTTTCACCCTTTTCTGAGTCAACAAAATAATAAAAGTAATACTGAAATTGAATAACTGAAAAATATATTTAAATATTTGCTTAAGCAATTTCACTTTTTTTTTCTCGATTCAACAATTTGTACTCGCGAGAAATAGAGATTGAATTAAAATAACATTTCTAATGGCATTTTCAGGCGCTTTATTACGCAAATATAGATGGATGAGTGGTAAAGTGTAGGAGAAGTAATTTAAATGTCTCTTTGCCATAACTAAGTGAGAGCGATCTTTAAATTCCGAGTCGAGTGACAACAGCAGTAAGTAATAATAGAATTCTGCTGTCACCATAAATTAGTGTTTTTTAGTTTGGTAAAAAGGAAAAAGAAAAGAAAAATTTTTCATTGCAGATTGTCTATAAAGTTATTCTTCTACAAACAACAGCAAACCATCTCATGAGATGAATTTTAAATAACGCTCAACCGAAAATCTCTTTAGAAAAACACAGTGAACCTTAGCATTGAGAGTTCTCTCTTTTCCTTCTTATTTTCTTTCCAATCTGGCAAGAGAGAAAAGGAAAAAAGAGAGCTGAGCTGAATATATATTCTTACCTGATTTAGGTGTTGGTTTCTGTTGATCTTCCATTACATGTTCAAAAAATCGCTTCTTATCTGATACTGTTTTCGGTGTTTCTGCTTTAGCAGATGATGGTGGTGTTGGTGACTGCACATGAGATAAGAGGAAAGATAACAAGAGAAATTTCGAAATTAAAATACTCAAAAAAAAAAGTTCTTTTAAGAAGAGAGAAAAGAAAGGCTGAAAAAACGAACTTTTACATATTTCAAAATAAGCCGAAATTGAAAAGAGAATTGAAAAAATCTTCATTTCATCGAATTCATCACGTAACAAATAGATAAAGTCAATAGAAGAAGGAAGAAAAAGGAAAATAATTAATTGACTTTTGATGTTCCATGCCTGTGTTGAGAAAAAAATAGAGACAGTCACAAACATGTAATTAAAATTCTCAAACATTTTCTCATGAACTTTAATTCTTTTTCATCTTTAATTGCTTCTTTGAAAAGTTTTCTTTTTGCATGTTGGGTGTGTTTTTGTTTATAATTTGTTTGCTTCTTATGTATTTGTGATTTATCAATGTAAATTAATTAATTTTATTCTAAGTACGTGCAGTATATAAAAACTATAAAATCTAATGTTAATGTTCTTTGAAAGCAATATTAGTAAAATAAACTAAAATCTAAATTAATAAAGCAAAGATACCAAATTGAATACTAATTTTTAAAAGATAGAAAATAAAGTAAGTAGTTAGAAAATAGAAACTTATAAACTAATAAAAATTAATTTCTATGCATTTATTAATCCTGAAATAAAATCTTTTATCAAATACAGCATCTAAAAAGCTTTTTTATCTAAATTAAAGAAATGCAATGCTGAAAAAGAAATCAAATCCTCAAAATTAAACCTCAGTTTGTTTCCCAAACGAAGTCATTTGAGGCGATTTAGGTTGATCGCTGTCTTTTGAATAAACAAAATGCTGTTGCACTTGATTAACTTTAATCGGTGATAATTCTGAATAATTCATTTGCTGTTGCTGCACATTAATACTATTACTATTAAAACGAGAGTAAAAACTAGTTTGTTGTGGTTGTTCATGCTCATAGACAAATTGTGATTGTTGTTGCAAATGACTTTGTTTTTGTTGCTGTGTGTGCATTGTTCTATTATATGACGCAAGTGGTGATGGTGTCGGCATATAAGCCGATTGCATTAATAATGTTTGATGATGATTATTTGCAATTGTGTTATTGCTATAGCTATTAGTAACATAGAATGGATTTTGACCATCACCACTCACCAAAATTGGCAGTTGTTGTTGTTGTTGCTGTTGTTGAGGAGGCTGTTGAATAACATATTGTTGCTGTGGAAGAGCAACAATATAGCCCGTCTGTTGGGGTTTTGGCAATTGGTTATAGTGAACAGGCAGCACTTGTGGAGGACTATAAACTGATGTATAAGTGCTTTCGCTCGATCGTTCGAGTGTTGAAGTCGGTGACATGATGTTTGGTGAACTTTGATAGCTAAAAGTCGAAGTAGATGATGCAATTGTGTCAGTGTCCAGGAAAGGATTGTTGGAAGAAAAATTTGGAGTCAATAACTCAGTTTTACTTTGTGTTACATTTTTATCATCAACATACTCATAAAGCATCGCATTACGAATTTCATTCTCGGTCAATAAAATCTCGCGATGTTCTTCTTCAGTGACCAGCACATTCGTCGCTGAATTCTCGTTGACAAAGTTAGCAGTTTGCTTACGTGGGAATGTATCAAATTTAGCAGGTAAAATTTCAACAATTTCCGGTTGGCATTTCAAAATTGGAGTTGGTGGTGGTGGAGGACTTTCTTTTGGTCTCTCAAGACTAGCTGTTCGTTTGAATGATTGTAGAGGTGGAGGAGGAACTTTGGGAAGTGGTGGTAATGGACTACTCTCAGGATTAAAAGGAGCAATTTCTTGAATCGTATTGGTCTGAACGTCATGAACAAATTCTAAGAAATCTTCATCATCCATCTGTTGACTCAGTTTCTCTAAACCCTTATTCTTTTTCATTTCAGCTTTTTTTACTTGTGGTTTTGGTGGTCGAGGCGGAGGAATTTTTGGTTTTGCAGGCTCAACAAGATTTGCTGTCGCTTTGAAAATTGTCTTTGCAACTGGAATTTTCGATACTGTTGGTCGATTCAAATTATTTTCAGAATTTACTTGATTATCGGAATTGTCAGAATCGGAAATTGGACAAATTGCTGCTAGTGCCATTTCAGTGAATTCTTTCGTAAATGGATTGTCACTTCCTTCTTCTTCATCTTCATCTTCATCTTCATCATCATCACCGTCAGTTGGGATTAATGGTGGAGGAATTGGTTGGCTATAAGCATTCGGACTTGGAGAACGTAAGATACTTTTAATCTTTTTTGGCTGCTGCTGTTGCTTCTTTTCTTCGGATTTCTCTTCATCAACCTCAACGTCTAAATCGAAGCTGACTGACTTGCGATAACTTCCATTCCTTTGAGAATGATCGAATTTCTCATAATCACTGCTCTCTGGACTCATTATATTCTGACTCTGAGGCCATTTCTCATGCTCATTAGGCGAAGTATAATAGCCAGACGTTGGCGTGTCTTTATCTTCTGACGTCACGCCTTTTAAGTCCATACGAAATTCGCGACGTGAATATGGCTCATAATCAAAATTATCCTCACTGCTACTCGACAGTACGCGTTCGCGTTTTTGTTGCTCAACAAAGTTCTTTTGAAGAAATTCATCAACATTACTTGCGGCGTATGGCAAATGTGATGTTGAGGATTTCACCATCATTGAGGGTGTAGAAGTATTTTTAGGGGTAGAACTAACAGAAAGATTTTCATGCTTTGAGCTTTTCATTCCAGTTACTTGAGCGGGAGAAGAAATGTTAGTGATACTTGTTGGCTGAACGCTTTCAATCTAATTTTTCAGTTATACGCAATGAATTTATTTTTTTATTTTAAAAATATTTTTTTTTTGGGGGAAAAAAGAAATTATAAAGAAAGAAAAATATTTTTCAGTTTTAGATCTGTTTAATTGAATTAGTTCTATTTCTATGATTATGTTTTAGATTTCATGTGTATGTTTTTGATGTGTGAGAGAGAGGACAAAAAACGACAAATTAAAAGAAAAAAAACTGTTGACAATCACAGAAATTAACGTAAAACAATTTTTTTGTTTGTTGAGTGAGGATCACACAAATTAGTTTAAAAACAGCAAACAAAAATGAAAACATAAAATGAAGAAAGAACATCACAATTGTGTGAAATCATTTTCTTTGCTAAAATATGAATTATTTAGTGTCTATAAGCTGTTTTTGTTTAACTTTTATTATGAAAATTTTAAAACAATTTAACTAAGTGGAATTAACATGTTAATTGAGCAAATTTTTTTATTAAATTTAGATTGAGATGAAATTTAGTTTTATAACATTGTTGTTTTCTATTAAGTCAACTTGAAAGTATTAGAACCTTCTAGGAAAATCGAAAATTCTGAAAAAATCTTTGAAAAACATTTCTGTCTAATTCACGTATGAAAAAACAATAACTGATGAGTTTGAAAATATCCTAGAGACAAATGTGTGTGTATATATTGATCAAAGTAGAAGCAAACAGTTATTCTTTGTGAAAGAATAATGAATATATTTGATGTTGATTATTTCAAAGTATATGAAAACAAGCAAACATTCTGGAATAAATTTAAAGTAACTTTCGTTGCTCATAGCGCCGATATAAATAAATTCAATTATCTGCTTGAACTTTTAAAAAAAATTTGCTCATCATAAAACACTTTGAATTGAATACAAAAACTTTTTCATATAAACTTTCAAAAAGCTACAATAGACTCACTAAAATAATTCAATTTTTCACTTTTAAGCTCTTTTAATAGCACAAATTAATTATTATTATCATCATCATCATCTCTGTCTAAGCAAATATGAGAAATCATAAATTTTCTCCCGTTCCCAACTCAAAAAGTGATGAACTGAGTTATTATTTTTATTAATCATAACATAAAAGGCTTTTAAGATTTAAATGCAACATATATAAACTAAGCTGGAAGCTTGTTCTCGTTCTATGATGAAGATTATGTTGGTAAAATATTGATAAGAGCTTGAGAGTATATGCATGTGCTGATAATTAAACTCTCTCGAAGGTGTTTGTCTTTATCATTCTTCTTTCTGTTGAATAATCATAAAACTTTCTAAAATATACGCTCTACATGATTTTGTGTTCATATACGTCTATGTGTAGGCGACAAATTAAGATGAAAAGCAAATAAAAGCAGAGTAAAGAGAAAATCATTATTTCATACATTATGTGTGTGTGTGTTTTGTCTTTTATGTTACGAGCTATATTTGATTAATTAACAGCAAAAGAAAATTTCAACGAAGAGTAAACAAACATAAATTTAATAGAAAAATAAATTTCAGTTTTTCACATCATTCGAAAATTTTTCTCTTTGCCACTTTCATCGTGATTCATGAAAGAAGCGCTTTTATTGCAGAAAATTTGATTTCTTTTTTCATCCTCATAAATTATTTTGTCTCTTTACACAATATTTTCTTCCTTATTTATTTGTTTAATTTAAATTAAATTAACAGACATAAATTTCTTCATCTTAAATAAACATTTTTATGGTTTTTTCTTTCTTTCATTAATAGCTAAGTTTGCTTATTTGAAATTATTTACTTTTTACAAAATAGTTGAACAATATTAAAACAATTAAAGCGATTGAATTGCTTTTTTAAGGGAATGGAAATTTAATGACATTGAAAAAGTAGGTTAATGGAGCGACTTTCAAATTGATTTGATTGCAATGACAATTGTTGAATTTTAAAACTCATCAATTAATTCACTATAATCCAGCAGCTTCATAACAATAACAATAATCAGCATCTGCGTCATTTATTTTTATTCAATTTTCATTTAAACCAATAGCATCAATTTAAATATACCGATATCAGGATTTTTCATTATAATCGATAAACAAAGTTATTTTTATACACTAAAAAATACTATAAATTTTATTCTTCGCCTTGCTGCACTAAATATCCTTCCCTTACTTTCTCTCTATCTTGGTATACAATACTTATTTATCGAGTATAAATTATGGAGAAAAAAAAAGTTTTTCTCTCCTCAAGGATTTGAATTTAAAGCGAGCGAGTGAGAGAATTATGTATGGGATGTGGTAAAACGAGAGGCACTGAATAACGTGATTTAAACCATATTTGCAGCAAATTACATTTTTATACTTTTCGCCATTCATACATTTTGACAGAAAACACCTACTTTTATAGACATTCGCTCGAATTTCTTTTTACATGGCAATAAATTATCAATAATTTTCCTCTCCTTTTTACTTTTTTTTAAATACGACGCAAAGAAAGAAAAATGTTGGCCTTTTATAAACGAAAATGAAAAGAAATTTCTTGCTTTTATCATTAATGATACGTGCGCTTTCAATATGAAATGTTTCTTTTGCATATGTTTATGTCAGTTTTCTTTCTTTTTTTTTGCTTTGATTTTGATAAGGTAAATATATAATATATATTGGTACATCACAATTATTTGATAAATGTTTTACATTTATGAAAATAGAAATTGATTTTAATTTTTATATTTGATGGCATGAAATATTGGACATGAGAGAATTTTAAATTTCTTTTAACTCATTTTAAATTATTAAAACCAAAACTAAATTTGAAACTAACCGCAATGTATTAACACAAAATACATGCGGTTAAAACTTCAAATCAGCTCTAAATTAATTCAATCTCATTGAAATGATTTTCATTAAAAAACTAACCAAGTTTATTATTGGAAATTTTATTTTTAATTAATTTTATACTGATTTGTAGATGATGCTTTAAAGTGAGCAACTACGAATATAATTGGAAATATTCCAGTCTGGAATATGAGCTTGCTGTGAGGAGAAATTAAAAGTTTTGTGAATAAAAAGGGGAAAAACTCGAAGCTCAATAAAAACTTTCGTCCTGTGTTGATCGATAAAAAACTTTTTAGCTGACGATTTTGATTTTCATTTCTTTTTCTCTCTTGCTCTTTTGTATCAAATAAAAAATTATATGTGCTGCAGCAACTAGTGATGAAGGGAGCAATGTCAGCAGCGGAAAGGAGAAATTTTTATGTCTGGCGAAATTTATTACATTTTTATTATTAAATTATGCCAAAAGAATCATTTTTCTTCTTTGAAAATTGTCAGCATTAGCTTTATCGCATGGGAAAAAAGAGAAGTCGTTTTTGAATCAATTTACATATATGAATTATTTAAAAGTCTTTAGAAAGCAACAGAAAGATTTTGACAACTTTACAAATTGCACAAAATGCTCAAGCTTCCCAAACAAATAGCTTTAAAAACTATCATTCTGCATAGCTTATTGAAAATTCTTCACTGCAATAAATACTACTTCAATTTTCTTTTATATGTTTGCATTTTTCATGCTATTCTCCCTGTCTCATATACATACATATCATTAAACGGATGGGAAAATTTGCATTCGTTGATAAAAACAGTGAATAGCATTGAATATTAAATTTACTCAAAAAATTCTTAGTTCATTTTTTACTGCATTTTGTTTACTTTTGACTTAAAGCATCGAAAGTTCTTTTTTAGTGTCAGTAATTGATAATAATTTAAGTTTTAAAACTTTAAAATTTTATTCATCTCACGAATGGGTCTAAAAAATGAAAAATTCTCTCATATCATTTATGCATAAATTTTCTCTCCTGGTCCAATCAATATGCGCTTGATATATCCATAGTAATTTTTTCCTCGAATTTGAATGGCAGTAAATATGTGAATGTGTGTCATTCATCTTGTGTACATGGAGCGAAAATGAAAAATTTTCCGTCTATTAATCACTTGGAGTAGGAGGCCACAAAACATTTATTTAACAATCATTTTGTAAGCGATTGAATATTTTTTCACTTTGTGAACTTTATAAATGCATGTAATTCCTCGCGTTACAATTTCACAGATGTGTGTGGTGATATTCTGAGTATTGCTTATATTACGTGTCAATTGCGTGCGTATTACATGTCGATACAACAGTTTACATTCATATCACGCATCACGATAACAAAATTAATGTCAAATATTTTTAGAAAGGGAAAATTTTTTTTTTCGCCTGCCTGCCATCAAAAACTTTCTTCTCTCTCTCTCTCTTTCTTCTACGCTCTTTCGCTTATTTGATTACGAAGTGAAGCACGTAACATCATCACTCCAAATGATAAGAAGAGCGAGAGTGAAATAGAAATAGGAAAATAAACTTTCACTTTTCGAATGTGTGCAAAATTGACAACAAATATTATTCGGATGCTGCTGTTTGGTTTTATATAAAATAAACATGTTTCACTATCTATTGAACAGAAAAGAGCTTGATATTAATGCTTGTATTGGTTTGTATTTGTTATTTGAACATCGAGAGAGTCATAGTAAGTACACATTGTATAATTTTTTGTTATTTCTTTGGTCGACAGCAAGAACTATTTAAATTCCATGTATATTGTTTTGTGTATGACTTGGAGTCTTAACATTTTTTTTATTGGATGGAACACATTTTAAGGAAAACTTTTAGGACACAGAGATTTTATAATTTTTATTAATTATTGCAATAAATTTTAAAGGACAAGATTTAATTCATGTAAGAAATAATTTATTTTTATGAGGGATGATTTTTATGTCGATATGGCAGTTTTCTCAAAAAAATTTTACTTATTTAAAATTTTTTAATATATTCGAGAGAATTTCATGACTTTTTTGAAGCAAATAAATAAAACTGCAACTTTCAAATAAATGATACAAGAGCTCTAACCTGTAAGAAAATAAAATTTGTGGAAAAAAGAATTAAAATTGAAGCACTTTTTGATAGCAGCTTTTCTACTTATATTTTTCTTAAAAGCAACAAAATCACAGCTTAAAAGCATTTTTGAGATGAAAACTTAAAAGTTTTAGCGCATTAAACACCCAAGAATCTCAACTTTTAAAAAGTTTATGAAACAGCTGCACCTTTAGAAAAATTTTGATCAAGAAATATAAAATTTGTTTTGAATCGAACAAAAAAGTCATCAAATTCTCATAAAAAAACCCAAAAGAAATTTTCAATCTTTCACGAAACATAAACTCAAAATTAATTAATTTTCTGTCCTACATTTAATTGAAATTTCCATATATTTACATAAATGTATCTCATATTTGTCCATTTTTCAACCCTCAAATTCTTTTTATATTATTCTTTATTTTTATTTAATCTTTATTTAATTTTCTCATTTGTATTCAACTACATTTTGACCCGTGTGAGATTTTCATTTTATCATTTTAATATTCTTCTTGTAGGTATTTGTTTGTAAATATTTCTTCTTTTATCTCTCATGTTTGTCACTACGTAAAATGAAATGATGTGGATGACGCTAACGGATTATTAATAATTCTTTTAGAGAGAATTCGAGAATTTCATAAAAGCATCAAAAACAACTGTTGGTTTTGGATTTCTAATTTCTCTCTCTCTCTCTCTCTCTCTTTTGTTGTTTGTTTTTGAAGATTTGACACAAGAAAAAATGTTTAACCTCTTGTAATCTTCAATGCCTTTTTTATATTAGAGATGAGTAAATGCATTTCTTTGTGATGATTTTCTCTTGTCTTAAACATTATAACGTCTATATAAGGGATATATTACGGATATTTTTCTTTCATCAGTCTTTGAGAAATTTTCTTTATCTTATTTTTCACGGAAATTAATCTTTTTTTTTCATCATCATCATCGTCTTGTAATGAGTAAAGTATATCCAAAAAAAAGTTGGTGGGGGATTCTGATTCAGTTTTTTCTCATGAGTGGCTACTTCTGGGAGATAAATAATTGTTTTTTTTTTTTTGTTAAACATTTTATAAATTTTTCAATCTTTTGTTCTACTATTTCAGCCTAGAATTCGTCAGCTTGTTATTTTTACATTTGGGAGAAAAGAGAAGAAAAAAATGGGGAAGAAAGAGAAGAAAGAAAATTATTTTTAACTTTCAATATCAAAAATTTTTCATCGTTGTATGTGTACATTTTTATTAAAGGATAAAGAAGAATCATTGAGTTGGGCAAGAGGATAAAAAATGAAAAGGGAAGGAGAAAATATCTTTTTAATATTTTACTCTTTATCCATGCTTTTTACTTTAAAGAATGAAAATTATAAAGAAAGACTTTTCTTGTGGTTTTCATGTGTATGTAATATTTAAAAAAATATCCGTAAAAATAAATGATGAAATCAAGAATTGATTTTTTGAGCTTTTTTTAACTCAAGAGAAGTAAAAATTCATTTAAAACTATAAAAAAATTCTCTATACAGTTTGATTGCATGTTTCAATGTCATTAAGACATTTCTATTGTCGTAAAAATCATGTAAGAATTTTCTATTAAATTATAAAAAAGTTAAACTGAAGAAAATCATGAAACTATTGTTCTGAAATTAACTTATAAAAACTATCATGAACAATAATTTTTATTGATGTAATTAATTGGTCCATTTAAAAACTTTATCTTTTAGCAACAAGTTTTCTCACTGAATCAGTGTAACAAGATTACAAAAAAGTTGAATATTTGTATTTTTATATACATCTTTTTTTTTTTGATTAGTTAGTTTCAAGGGTGTTAGCTCAATTATCTACTAGCACTTAACTAAAATAATCAAATTATCTACAGCAAAGAAGAAAAAAATGTTAACAAAAAGTAAAAAGAGAGAATTGTTGTGGCAAATAAAATTCAAAATATTTCACCACAATATTCTTTTTCTAATAGCAACAATAGAATAGAAAAGCAATAAAGAAAGAACTACAGATAATGACAAAAGTAATTTGTGTTTTTATGTAAATAAAACCAACAACAGAAAAATGAAGATGAAAAATTTTATTAAAACATCGGTTTTTAGCAAAAAAAAGTAAAATTCCTTTGAGTCCAAGTAAATAAATAACAAATGAGTTTATGAGCAAGTAAAGCAAAACAAAAAATAATTTACAATGAAGTTTCACAGTAATAAAATAATCCAACAATGAGTAAAGGACAAAACAAAACATTTAAGTTTGTTTTTGATGAAGATTTTAATGAGAATTGTCGAGTGCAAATAAAAGCATAGAAAGAGCTTTCAACATACCTGTGATGGTGTCGTTTGCATTGGCTGTTGTTGCTGTTGCTGTTGCGATGGCGCTTGCTGCGAGTCAGCACTCGTTGCTGTGTTGAGTGTGTCGAGCGTATGCTTTGACATCACAATTGTCGTAGTCTTTTGTAATGTTTCATGATGATGATCAACGGGTGATTTTGGTGGAATTACTTCGCTCAGCGCTAACGATTCTGCTGCACGAACAATATCCAATACCTGTCATATGAAATTAGCAACGAATGAGTGAACAATTGACCAGTGATTTGGATGAGATTAGTTTACCTTTTCGGGTGTGCTTTTTTCCTTTGCCTTGACCAATGCATTTTCATTATCTGTTTGACTGAGTAGTGCAACTTCGTTAGCGAGACGAGCAATCTCTTGACTTGTGTTCACTAGCTCTTCACTACGTTCCTCTTCGAATACGTCCTCAGTTGATTTTCTATGCATACCTTCAGCATGTGAATTTTGAATTACAGTTGAATGCTCAAAATCGTCCTGATCGAGACTCATTTCAGAGCCAGTTTCTGATGCTCGACTACTCAAGCGACTGCCAGTTCCAGATGAGATCATTCCGTGGACTAAATCTGACTTTTCGTAGCCTTTGCATACAACCAAATTTAAACGATTCGCACTCAATCGTAGACTATCTACCGCCTCTTGATGTGTTGCACCGAGCAATGACTGTCCATTGACCTCGAGAATTCGCATGCCAACCTTTAAACGACCGTCGCGTCTGACAGCACCGCTACTGTTAATTTTTGATATGAATACACCTTCATCGTTTGCGTCGAGTGGATTGCCGCGTTGACCTTTGAGGCCACCCTTAATATGCATACCTAGACGTTCACCTTCGCCCTTGATGATTGTTACTTCCTAAGAATATTAAGAAAAATTTCATTAAAAAAGTTCATTCACTTTTTGAATTGATATTAAAAAAACACATCAATGACTACAGTGGATGACTAAAATAAATCAAAATCAAGCACAGTCAATTAATTAAAAGCATTTCTTGGGGAGATAAATGACTTGAAAGAATAAACAGCTAGTTTCAATTTTGTTTGAATATTAGATGTGAAAACTTTACCTCAATCAACACAGTTTCAATATCAGAATTCTTTTTTTAAAATGAGTCAAGAGAGAGTTTAATAGAATTTTAATTAATCATGAGCATTTGAAAGATAGAGAAATTGCTTTAAAAAAGCGCGACGCAAAATCAATTTTTGTGCACAAAGCATAGCTATTATTTCGTTATTTATCTCACCTGGAATCCAGCTGGTAAAGGATCATGTTGAACAGTTAATTTAATTTCTTCGCATGGTCTCAATAATTCCATTACAGCTTCTTGATGTGTTGCACTTGTCACATCGGTACCATTAACTCGCAATATACGATCACCCATTCGAAGTTTACCACATTGTGCAGCTATTCCACCGGGAACAATCTGCGTGAGAAAAAAAAACATTATTAACTTTTCAATTAAGGAAAAGGCGAGTTTCTTTAAATGGCAAAATGAGCAAATTGAATGCACTCATTAGTGTTACAATTTAAGATTACAGATGTTTAACTTACATGTGATATGAAAATTCCTGGGTCTCGACCACCAAATGGTACACATGAATGATCGGTTCCACCGATAATTGAGAATCCTAATGGTCCTTGATTTTTGGGCAACACCACTTCCTGTAACGAAAGATAGAAATATACAAAAATAGTAAAATAAATTTCGAGTGCTTCATCTCATATTTCATTATCAATTTTTGTTTTTCACATTCCGACACACACATATCACATACGAGAGAGAGATATATAGAGTGAGTGAGCGAGTGAGAGGTCTAAGCAATTTATCTTCCAACAGCCATTTAATTGAACATGCAACACCCATATTTGTATTAAAACAGAGAGACTAGTAGTATTAGAGAGTGAAACATTGACATGCATTCTACAGACTTGACAAGAAAGGGCAAAAATTTCGTAACAAGCATACAAGATAGAGATGAGTGTGTAATGTGAGTAAGTGATATTATATGTACATATAAATAAATACAAGAGCCATAAAGAGATGTCTAAAATCCTATATTTATGATTAATGATATCATAGCGAATGCGAGACAGAATCTTCTTCTTATCACACGAAAATTTTCGTCATATATTTCTGTGTCTGTGTGAATGAAACTAATTGGATAGGATGGAACAATTTATATTAGTCACACATGCAATAACACGTTAAAACAGACAAGAAAAATTTTTATATGAAATACTTTTAGCGCTTTTAAAATTGAAATACATATGGAAAAAATGGTTAGGAGAGGATGGGAAAATAAGAAAATTTCATCTAGCTGATTTGTTGATTGATTGCATGAAATATTCAACAAGTGAAATCTTTTTTCACTCTCGTGAATTTGCTCTATAATATTTTTTTTGCAATGAGAAAATTCCACAGAACGAAAAAGAAGAAAGAAGAAATTTTATAAAGCAGTGAAAAGAAAATTGAACATGAAAGCTTTTGATGATAGTAATGATGAAGAAATTTGATTTGATTGGATTTGAGTGGTTTTTAAAGTCAAATTAGATAAAAATTTTAAAGAAAAAAGAAAAATTGAAGAAATTAAAAATACAGCTTATCAGTTTTCTTTCAAGGTTGAAATTATAAAATGATAAAATATCAAGGTTAAATTAAATTTTTCTTTTTCTTGCAAATTCAGATATTTACAAATTCGATCTAAAAACATTTAACCTTGATTCTTTTAAATCTTTTCAATTGTTCTCTATAAGACTCTTAAAAACATCTCACTCAGCCATAAAGTCGCAACAAAATAAATATAAAAACTTTTTTTGTTTTCATTTTCGCTTCAAGAATTCGAATCCGAGTTATTATGTCATCATCATCATCATCGTCGTTTTGAACTATTCGTAAGGCCACATTACGATATCAGAAGCTAACGCAAAAATGCTCGCACATTCCATAAATAGAATTCTGAGTGCATACTTATTTATGTGCTTTCAACAACAGGTTTCATGACAACACAACTGTGTGTTTCTACATGCTTTTGATTTAACCACGAAAAGCAGCAATTTATCAAAAAAAATCTACACACATAATACAAAAAACCAATGTCAAAAATGTGATAACAGCTTTCAAGCCTCATGTTTGTGTGTGATTGCTGCCTTTTTTTATACGCCTTTAGGTTATGCAATTCTAATCCTCATCGCTCGGTGCTACTGTTTTTAGTGCGATAACTTTTCATGACTAAGCGTTTTTCATCCATGCAATTGTGCATGACAGTTCTACCAACTATAATTGATTTAAGTCTACGCTATTCTAAAAGCTCCAAACTTCTAAATTTTGTGCGACCTACACTCGACAGAAATTTGCTTTTTTGGCGACATATATTGGCAATCTTTTTCTTTATTTGCAAAATGCAAGAGAGATCTGAATTTGTCGATGAAGCCATAAATGGATTGAACAGGAACACTGTCAAGTTACAGTTATGGATTTCGAATGTTTGATGAAATTTTTTTAATAAGTTGGTCAATGAAATGTGTGAAAAGTTTTTAAATGGTCAATTGGTCGATGAACTTTATCAATGGATTTGAACTATTTTTGAATAATTGCAAACCATTTTAAAAGATTCAATTTTTTGATTGATTTCAAAATAAGTATGAAAGAAACTAAAATGATTTTAACAATTTCAAGTATTTCTATTCATTTCAAAATTTCATGTTAAAACTTAATCAAAATTCCATCAATCCAAGTCAAATTCCTTTCAGATTCAATCTCAATGCATTTTGCAAATGTAAAATTAAATTACAGATAGAAAAATCAAAGTAATATAAATATAAAGTAACATAGAGTAAGAAGAAAAAGATAGAGATAAAAATGAAGTGAAGTGAGAAATTATCGCAACTTATCTATAATACTTTAAGAAAGTTTCATGTGTGAAAAAGTCTATGTAAAAGTTCTAAATGTGTATGGCATGTGTGTATGTGAATGTGTCAGAATGTTTTTCTTTATAGATGAGTGAACAATTTCCTAATTTTTTCACTAATCCTAATCAGTCTTTGCTTTCTCATTTCTATTTTTTTTTGGATCTTCACCTCACTAATTAATGGTTCCATTAAACGATTGTCTGTAACACGTGTCATGACAGTTTCTGTGAATGTGGATTTTGTGATGGTTTCTGTAACAAGCCCAAGTTCAGTTGGTGCTGGCGGCAACATTGGCAAGTCAGATTGTCCTTTCTTGACCGTCACTGTTACGGCCGATGCTCCTTGTTCTACATTCGGTGACGTTCTTTGCACTTCAATACTTTTGTCACCACTAAGAAAGTGCTTTGGAATCATCGCTTGAAAATCATCACTCGTCATTGGACGCGGCGGTGCCTTTTATATGATATATTTTTGTTTATTTTTATCGCGAGAATTTTACATGTGTGATATTTTTTCGTTCATTCATTTTTGACAAATTATGGATATTTTTTTTTGACGAGGAATGTGTGGAGAGAGTGGAATAAAAAAAGAGAGAAAATAAAAAACAAATGTTAATGTTAACAAATAATTATCAAATAATGATTTTATAGCGGGATATTTTAGCGCAACATTAAAAATTTTCTAGAGAGAGCATAAACAAGCTAGCAAATGGTGATAAGCAGTAGCTAAAGTTTTATATTTTTCGTTCAAAACTAAATCAAACTTTTACAAAGTAGCTTTGCTGTGAACTTCCTTCTTTGGAAGCATTTAAGAAGTGGGACATGGGTGGAGTTTTTTTCTCTATTGCCATTCTTGTTGCATTAATTTTTGTCATTAAACTTCTATTTACAAGGCGAGGCAAAATTAATGAGTTGAAAGAATATTCTTGAAAAAATTAAAGTTGATTTTTAAATTTAAGAATTTTCTTTCTCTTTTAATTTCTTCCATTCATTAAGAATCACACTAATTAAGAGGGACATTGGTTATTTTCTATCTACAATATTATTGTTTTCATTATTCTTATAGAAAATTGGGATTTATGGGGTGAGAATGAAATTCTTCCACCTATTCATAACAAAAACAACAACATAAACAATAAACCGGGCACAATTTTGAAAAAAGCATAAATAAGTGAAAATAAAAAATCTTACCTGTGCTGGATCATCGCTTTTAACGTTACTGCTTCCATTCGTCATTGGAATGGAATTTTGTGATGAAAGACGTGTTCGTGGTGCTGGTTGTGGTGCTGACTGTTGTTGTTCATTTTTAATGAAAGTTTCTGATGGTGTCAGTTCTGGTTGAGGTTGCTGCTGCTGCTGTGGTTGAATCTTTTCAGCTGATGATGTTGTGTTATGTGTTAGAATTGTGGCTGTTGTTTTTAATGTGTTATTATTGTTATTGTTATGATGTTCAACTTCTACTTCTTTGCTCTTATTTAAGGTGTCTGTTTCCAAAACATCTCCAATTGATCTTCTGTAACCCGTGTATGCTAAATTTAATGAAAAGAATAAATATTAATTTTTATAGAGACACAAACTTAAAAAATAATGTTAAGAAAAACTCAAATAATCAAAAATCTTGCTTACTCGGCCTATTAGCCATATATCCAGTTGGACTTAATCCTTTAAGAAGTGGACTTCGTGGACTTTGAGGCGGTTCAATTGGTCCCTTAACCTCACGTTCGATCACAAGTCGAACAAATCTCTGTGTATCGGTTAGTAACTGCACGGCATGATCATGATTAGCAGCGCGCATATCCACACCGTTAATCTGCAAAAATTGTTATTATTAGGAGGGAAAAGAAGCCTTAAAAGTTATGCGAGAGAAAGAAAGCGAAACTCATGTGGGTTAAATGACACAAATCAATGCATACCGCTAAGATGCGATCACCAACTTGTACTTTTCCATCGCGCTGTGCAATGCCGCCTTCAGTTAGTCGTGAAATATATATGCCATCTGATCCATCGACAAATGGTTGATGGCCTTTACCTCCAGCTATCGAAAAACTGCAAAAAATATATTAAATTAAAAATTATACTCTTAAAAACATTAAATTCAATTTACCCAAGTCCCTGACCAATTTGATCCCTAATAAGTGTGGTGTGTAATGTTACTTTATGAACAACATCTGAAGTATTACCATGCAGAATGTGACTAGCGACTGCATGATGACCTGAAGAAGTGTCCAGAATTGGAGCGGAATGTGGTGTTTCACTTGTGAATT
Source organism: Polypedilum pembai (assembly GCA_014622435.1). NCBI lineage: Eukaryota > Metazoa > Arthropoda > Insecta > Diptera > Chironomidae > Polypedilum > Polypedilum pembai. The sequence continues at coordinate 18,434 of JACWBX010003609.1, forward strand.
GTTGTTGCTCTGGCTGAATTTGAATTGGTGCTGGAATTATTTTACCAATTCCACCATTTTCCTTACGATCAATTGCAATTTTTGCTAATTCTCCATTCTCAAAAAATACTGGATGTCCTACAAGTCGAGTGACTTCACGCGATACAAGTAACACCAAGACGGCACCACATGCTTTTAACACTTCAACTGCATCATAATGATCAGCATCATGTACTGATACACCATTAACTTTTAATACTTTATCGCCGACACGAAGCCCAGCAAGATCGGCTGGACCACCTTCGGTTACACGTGAAATGAAAATTCCTTCATCGTCCCCTTTGTATGGTGTCGAACCTTTTCCGCCTAAGTTTTTAAAAGTGAACAAAAAAACATTAAATGCATTTCAACCATTAAATTGTCATAAATCAATGAAACCATTGAAATCTACAAATCGAAATAATCATCAAGATTTTAAAACGAGCCTCATTAGTGGCAAACCTCAATTTCTTAGAGAGCATCGAATATCATGTCTGCTGCAGACTAAAAACTATTTTCTCGCAGCACTTAATTTATCAAAACCACAAATCGATCGACTCGAATTTGTAGCAATTTCACCAATGCTTCTTTACCATTCATAGGGAAATTTCTATTTTCTTCTGTGGTAAGTGAATGTGTAAGAAGCGGCAAGGTCAAATTTCTGATTGTATTTTTATCGATTTGTTGGATTTCTATTTATTTTAATGGACGACAGTTAAAATGCATTAATAAAATGAAATTATTACCTGCAATACTCAATCCAAGACCGGCTGACGTGCGTTCAATATGAATTTCCAATCTTTCTTCTTTCAATGCCGTAAGTGCATCTGTAGAATCTGTAATTGAATGAAATGAAATTCATCAAGAATTTTCTCACAAACATATGCAAAATTTTGCACTATTCCACCGCTGTTAATGAATGAATTCAACCAAGTGGTGATGATAGAATGTATTCTATTCATTAAACAGCTAACACAAAACAATTTAAATGAAATAAAATTATTGCGCAATAAATGTGATAAAAGTTTGCTTGATTTCATTACAATTGATTTTAATCAGCTTTATCGTTGGACTTTTCATCTTTTTTCTTCACTTTTTTCGACAATTTTTCTCGTATTTTGAATTTCAATTACATTTGTAATTTCTTATTGTGAAATTCTTTATTGCTGCTATTAAAGCGTGAAATTTTTCTTTTTTATCGCCTTTAAAACTTTCTTTTAAAAGTGTTTTTTCTCCAATTTATTAATTGTTAAAAAATAAAATTTTAGAAAGAAATCAATAAGTTTGTTGTCTGACGAATAGCAAAACTATAACTAAACAATTCATATGATGAGTCGTAGTCAGTTTGTGAGTAAACAACTGAGCGATCTAAACGAGAGAGGGAGAGGAACTTTATAGTTTACATTGAAACGCTTTGACTAAAAGAATATGAGAGAGAAACACAACCAACCATAAAGTATTTCACGTATTGCTTGCTTTGATAAATTACTAATGAGTTGGTGAGTATTGAAAGTATGCAACAATTACAATTAAATAGTCATTTTCTCTCTCTCTCTCTTTCTCGTGACCTTGACAGTTAATTCATATAAAGAGAGAGAAAAAGAAAACGTGAACCGAATGCAGCTTGCATTTTTTATCAATTTACGATCTAATTTGTGAGACTTTTTAGCAATTATAGAAAAATTTCTACGCAATTGATGCAATTAGAATTATTATTATCACATCTTAGAGCTTAGTTGACTTCATTTAATCAGGTCATGAGGTTAGTAGAGTTTTTTCTTTGATAGAATTAGATATTCCAAAAAAATTTTGTCATTTGTCTCTTTAAATTTCTTGGTCATCATATCATCGTAAAAGGTCATAAGACACCCATCACATGCGGTTGCTGGTTTATTATTATTATTGTTTTCTTCTCTCTCTTTCTTTTCGTAGATGTTTGTATAAGTAGCTATGATATCATTTTTATTGTTGATCACTGTGGAGTTAATAGAAGCTTATCTCTTTACTTCTAAAGATATTTTTATGATTTTGTCAAATTTTAAAAATTTTTTTCCTTGAACTTTTAAATAAAATATTTCGCAGTTTTTCATCCATTGCTTGAAACAAGCTACAAGATTTATATGATCGATTACAATATTGATCTTGATATTTGAATCATAAAAATGTTTAAAATGTCTAACAAGATACATGTTAAATGTTTCATAAATATTTTGAAGTCAGGTCAAAGTTATTTAAAATGACAAACAAGTGTCAAAATCAGCATATAATTGAACCCTTATCAATTTTAAAACTGACTGCAAATAATATTTTTAAATTTTAACCTTGTTCCTGCATTACTCTTTATCATATTCAAAAAACCAAGCATTAAAAAAATCAAAGCAGACTCGCAATAAACCAAAAATACCATTTAGATGAATCTATTCTTTAAACTATCTGAACCATAACTCCTCTCATTCAAATAACAAGACTTCATTTCGAGATATTTAAATGGTAAACAATAATTTATCTTTAGGAATAGCTGATGATTATGTCATTTGCTAATCTTTTAGCATTTGAACTTCTTGATTTCAAGTCTTTCCTGTGTTTCTAACGGTTAATCAATTCTAGCCACAGGCTGTCGCTTTTGTTTACATTTTTTATAACTCTTTGCGTGTTTAACTCTTTTTTTTCACGGGCGCGTGCAAATAAATTCCAAAACTCTAAATGACATCATCATGCTCGAAATTCTCTCTTATTTATCGTCTGTTTTCTCTCTCTCACGGTTTAATCACCTTCAAACTACTTGTTTTAGTTATATGTGTCAAAAAAGCATGACGTTGTCTGCATTGAACATTTTCTTCTCTCTCTCACACACTCTTACCGTGTAAGCTTGATGACGAGTGCTCATAGTCGGCTTGTATGCGCACTTTTTTGTTATTTTTTGAGCCATTTTTATTACTTAAAAAAGAGCTCTTCTTTGGTTGTCCCTGAATTCTTGACAATGATGATGTTGATGAAGAAAATGATGAAGATGGATTAGCCTTTTTCCGTCGCGGTAGTGAATAAAAGCTTCTGGGATCTTCTTTCACTTTCAATTTTACGCTAAACATTTTTTATACTTCTTCTTTTTCTTTGATGTGTTGTTTTTACTATCAGCTGAGCAGTTTGTTCTCTGAATGGTATTTTTCAATGTCAACCAGATTTGAATAATGTAGAGTATGGTACACTTGAGTTATTTACTTGATTAGTCATGCGATAATTCTCCGCTTATTGCTTTTATCGATGATTTCATGCAATATTTTCACTCGCATGCTCAAAAGCAACTAAATTAATTCTACCCTACGCGTAACTCTTATCAGAAAATGTTTTTAAATGATAACTTCAATGCAAAGCATAAGTTCGGTTTGTTCTTGTTGTAACTCTTTTTATACGTTGTTATCACATTAATTTCATATTTTGCTGATAAGTGTAGTTTCTCACAATACACCTTGCATTTTTTTTCTTTTTATTTCTCTAGACTTAAAGTGATTTTCAGTGAGCTCTCAGTTTTGATTGATTTGATCTATTTTCGAAGAAAGTTAATCGATTTTTGATGAAAACAGAGCTTCCTCAATCTTTGAAATATTGTCTTTTAGACTTTTTTGAGTGTTTGCTTTGTAGTATTTGACTTATTTATTTTAAGAAGCTTATCTCAATGATTCAGAAGATATTCCAGCAAAAGTTTTATAATGTTTGATTCTATTAATAACTTATTTTTCAATTTATCTAAATAGAGAAAGAAAATTAATTTCCTTTATCTGAATTAAGAATTTCCTCTATATATTTTTCTTCACCTCAAATAAGTGTAAATGGCAAGATATTTTAAAGTAATCGACAAATGTTTTACACTGAAAAGCTCGAATATGACTAAAGTGAGTTCAATATTTCGTGTATTAAAAAAATAGTAACACTGTGTATACATTTCATTCATTCCATTCGACGAGGTAAAATAATATGGGAAAAGTATTGTGCAAGTACTGTGCCTACTACCACAGAGATCTTATGTTATGAATATTAATATTTTTTTGGGAATAACTCACACTTTCTATTTTTATTGTATGATGTTGGCTTGTATTAATAGAGTAATGTAGAGAAAATACATTTGAAAAATCTTATCGCTAAATTTATTTTACGTGTGATAAAAATTCGTAATATTCTCAAGCACACTTTTATCGCAATACACTTGTGATAATGATAAAAATAAGCATTTTACTCACCATTTAAGTTTGCTGATATTTCAATTCCATTCTGATTCACGTCGACAATTGGCAATCCAACATCTTGAACCAAAGGCATTGTATTTTCAGTATTTGCAATTTCATCAACTGTTGGTATCGGTTTTTCTTTCAATCTACTCAGAATCACATTTGCCGCTTTATCATTCAAATGTTGCTGAACGCGTTTATTTTTCAAATGATGTGGTGTATCACGACGATGTAATTTTGATACAGGTCGTTTGTCATTTTCTTCCTCTTCCTCCTCATTTCGATCGTCATCATCGTGAAAACCAACACGCTTTTCGCCCGACTCCTTATGATGTGGAAGAGAGAAAATTAAATTGATTTTCTTTGAGAGATGAAAATTTTAACTTACATCGTTAGGTGATGTGACATTATTTTGAATTTCTGTATGCGCAACTGTTGCTGATACATCTTGATGATATGCATGATTCATTTCATTTTTATCTTCAATTGTCGGTGTTTCACCATTTTCTGTGCGTTGTGACTAAAAAGATATTTTAATTAATTTTTGTTAAATTTTAAAGTTTTTTGTGTGACAATATTTGTTGTTTTTCATTCAATTAAAACCACGTGTGTGGTGAATATAATAAAATTCTATTGTGTCTTGGATAATTCAAGACACGAAACTATTCACCAAACAAAAACTCACCTCTTCTGACAGTGGCTGTAAATTTGTATCATCATCTTTCTTGTCTTTTGAAAAAAGCTTGTGTGCCTTGAGTTTAAGCTCCTTTGGATGTGGCGTATTTTGTCTCACAAACGGTGTCTCCTTATCAGTAGCCGAGTCTTCGCTGAATTTCACCGAATGCGTTCTCGATTCTTCTCGTGCTTGCCAATCTTCATTATCAGATTCTTCACGATTATCTGTGAGGCAATTTGTAAAATATTAAAGATTAATGAGAAATTTTACAAAGGAAAAAAAGCATCAAGTCTTTATGATAAGTATGAAATTTTATGAATTTTTAAACTTTCATTCCTTACTCAACATGCTGTTATTCATTAATTAAATTTTTACTTTATATGTGTTTGTTTGTGTGTGAAGTTGCTATTATTATTAGAATAGAATTTTTTCATGCAATTTTTTGTTAGTCATATAAATTTGCAAAAAACTTGTTACTAAACCTTGCGTTATATCAGACAAATCCATTGAACCGAATTTTTGATTTGATCGATATAATCTTCCCGGTGCTAAATCTTCTTTGTTTTTATAGAAGAAAAATTTATACATATAAAAGAAGAGAAATGGTTTTAATTTTGTTTGTTCCTGTGAGAATTAATTACTTCTTATTTTAAAAAGGAATTTTTCACTTTCAAGAGCTCGTCACTGTACAACGCGATAAACGCTACTGAGCCTTAAATGCGAGAAAAATCCTTTCTGAGCCAGTATCAAATGGTGGTAATTGAAATATATACATGGTATTCTATATTTATGTACAATTCTGAATAGAGCACAAACAATATACACCTCTCTCATTGTATATTCCAAAAGGAGAGAGAAAAAAGGGAGAAAGGTTGATATTTATTGTTGCAAACAGTATGAATTTAATTTCATTTTAAAGAGCAGGAAGAGAAAAATTGATTGAATATTGAGAAATTGTTATTTATTGAATTATCGACTGAATACTGCATCATAAAGCTCCATTGAATTTTTCTGAATGAAATGAAATTTTAGAAAGTAAATTTTTGAATACTAAATTCGATTCTATGAATTTTATCTAACATTTATTTGTCCCTATTCTCATAGGTCAAGACCATGGAAACATTTTAAAACAATTTTCTCTCTTTTTCATCTAATTACTCTATGGGAAATCTGTTTGCAGTATCAATTGATGTTTGTGTCTTTTGATCAATTAATTTATTTTCTGCAAAACCTAGAAAAACATTCATTTCTCTTCCAGTCATCAATAGATAGTGCTTTGCTTATGCAAGAAAAGTATAAAGAGTAAGTAAGTGTGTACATAAGTGTGTGTGTGTTTTTGTGTAGTTTGTGAGACTCAAGGACATAAAGACTGAAATTTATTAGCCTAATTTTCCTTCTTACCTGGAGTAACGGGTTGCATTTCTTGTTGTGGCAACAAGAAGCACGTAAGGACCTGGAAATGATATAAATTTTGAGATTTTATGATACCATAATGATAAGATTGCTCTCACCTGCTCACCCGTTGCCTCATCAGTATCGGGTTGAAACGTTAACAAAGGTTGTGCTTGATTTTCTGACAACCAAACGGCTTTGAGTTGTAAATTAACTAGCGAATATGGCAAATATTGAAGTCGATTGCCCGACACATCGAGAACATGTAGTGCACCACAATTGCCAAGCTCAGATGGCAATTTCGATAATTTATTGTCTCGCAAACTAAGCACACCTAAATTGGTCAAATTGCCAATTTCCGACGGCACCGATATGAGTGAATTTCTATCGACATTTAAATTATTCAATTTCTTCATCCGCCCAATTGAGCTCGGCAATTCGATAAGAAAGTTCTCGGTGAGAATGAGCTCCTGCATGTTTTCACACCTGTTGAATGAAGATAGAAGTATGACTCAATTATAAACAAATACTTTCACACGCAACTCAACACTTACATTCCAATGCTCTCATTAAGAACATGCAAACGATTTTGGTCCAATTTTAATATTGTCAATTTCGTCAGTTTTTCAATACCGTTTGGAATAAATTCAAGTAGATTTTGCGATAAGTGCAAATCAGTAAGATTTTCTAAGCCTCCAATTTCTTCAGGTAAATCTTCAAGACGATTTTCTGACACATCCAAGCACATAAGATTTTTCAGCTTGCCAATTTCGGGAGGTAGTCGCTGAAGTTGATTGTGATCGAGCCACAGTTCTTGTAGCGATGGCAAATCGCCCAAATGTGGCGGCAATTCCTCGATTTCATTATCACCCAAATCCAAACGCTCGAGTTTTGTTAACTGACTGATTGACTCGGGAAGATTTTTAAGAAGATTTTCGCGCAGCTCTAGCGATTCCAATTGTGTTAAGCTGAAAATTGTGAATGAGAATCGGTAATTTACATGTCGACCATGACAGATAAATTAGCGTGAATCGAAAATGTTGTGTGAGAGATTAAAATTCGATTGTGGCTAATGCTTTTCGTGAGTCGACTGTTTTGATTTTATCAAGGAAATTTGATCCAATTTTTAATTTTCTTATTTTCCATCAATATTGATTCCACAAAGCCAGAGCTTCCAAAACAATCAAACTCAAGCTCATCAAAACTTAAAAAATCCTATCAAAAATAATTTCGAAAGTCGCTCTCTGACGAAGCTTTAAAAATCGATTTAATTCAATTTTCTTTTTATTCATATATATGAGAATATTTTTAGTCGACCTAATGACCCCATTTAGAGCTATGCTATGCGCTAAATTGAGCATACAAGAATATTTTCATTCTGATCATACATGTCGCAGAATGAAGAAAAAGAAACTTTTATTCTACTTGTTGCATGTCATCACATTAAAACAGAACCCTCGACAGATTCTCCCTCATTTTCTTTTCTTTGTTGTTGATTGTGAAATAATAGAAATTTTTTATCAAACATGAAATATGTATTTTGTTTTTTAAAAAATAAAAGAAAAATTAAATATTATGGACATTCATTCTAGAGTATTTATATCAAAATTATATCAAATTTTTGGTATATTCTAAAATTGCAACAAAACATGAAATGTTCTATTATTTCCTTATTGTTGTTAAACGCTAACAGCTACTCGCTTACGTTAGCATTATTTTACTACTCGCTTTCGCATTCTAAAGGGTCATTATATATGTAAGTATGACTCTTTTTGATATGCAGAGCACAAATGATGCAACTTAAGAATGAATTGTTGTTAAATTTAAATCCATTTAGCAACAAGTACGTGAAAATTTTCTTTTTATTTTTCCTCACTTAATACAATGATAAATAACTTACCATCCAAAATCAGCTGGCAATGAGGTCAAGGACATGTCATTTAATCCTAATATTGTCAAACTTTTAAGCTGTGAAAAGCCAGCTGGCAATTTTGGAATAGGGTTTGAGCTAAAATCAGCAATCTGTAGAAGTCGTAAATGGCGAATGTCATCTGGAATGTCAGGAATATCTAAAAGAAAAAAAACATCGAATTTTTATTAATAAAGTTTTATAGTGCTGCATTAAAGCACATCGCAAATAGAGTCAATAACCCAAAAAAAATAGCTGCGCCGTTGCCAAGTTTTATGCTCGCTCAAGAAAAATAAACTGCCGCAAAAAAAAGCAGTGCTGAGAAAGAACATTTTTATTGTCTAAGAGATGAAAATTTCTGCTTATTTCAAGTTCAATGCCTACATACACAAAGCGGTATTACTAGAGTGAAAAATATCGAATTTTGTTCCATTATGTTATGGATTTATATTCAATTATAAACACTTGTCTCGACAATGTAAAGCAAACTATTTATTAATTTGCTCATCTCTTGAATCACTTTTTCAAGGAAAATAAAGATGGGAATTTAAATCACAATAAAAAAGCGTGAATGAGCGCATTTCATTAAAATAACGGCTGTTGTAAAATAAAACAGAAGGGAATTGAGTGTTTACTGACTTCACAATATAACTTTTTTATATCATACTTTTCTATTCGAATTGCAAGAGAAGAAAAATTTAATTACTGCCATTAAATGATACAATTGAGTTACAACCTGCTACTATTTTCAGTTATTTATTTATAATTTAATCATTTTTTTACATGAGCAAATGACAATAATAATTACATCAAAAAAGTCTCGTATAAACAGCATTTTTCCGATAATATAATTTCAATTTATTATTTTCGTATGTTCAACTGATGTGGAAAATTATGTTAAATAAATTCTCAATTATTTAGCAGTAATTTATTGATTATGATTTGGGGCTATTTGTTGAGGAAAAGAAACTTTATATTCAATTTTATCATCTCTTCACATTTCTTATGAAATTAATTTTCATACACTTTTCTCTCGCTATCTCGGGATTTCGATACGAACATGATTCCTAAGGGCTCGTTCGCTCTTTAAATGTTAAGGCTCAACAATGAAGAGAAGAAAAGAAAAAATTTCTTTTAGAAATTAAAAATGAAATTAGCTTGAGGTTAATTGAAAAATACACAATTAATACAATAAGAGAGTAGATCCGAGATTGTTGAGATAAACCATCAATGGAGCACACAGCAAGCAGGAAATAAGAGGCAAAAATTAAGAAGAAGACAAAAATTTGTGCGAAAAGCAAAGAGATCAAAACGTGAGAAACAGTTTTTCTTATTACTATATAGATCAAAGTTCCATGCACGTTAAATGGTTTAAAAATATCAAAATTAAATTTATTTGAAATAAATAAAGGAAGGATTTTCGAATACAATGGTGTAAAATTGAATTTATCAAAAACATAATCCTCTAACATTAACTTTATTTTGTATAACTTATTATAAAATGTACAATAGTAATGATTTAGTAATAGTCACCAATCCACAGATTAAATTTCAATACCTTAAGTAAAATGTGCTAGCTGTGATAAGATATTGGTTGTTTATGATGAAATGAAAACTCTCGTTTTGTGTTATTGTTAAAAGAAAGAAAAGCACGTGACACAAAAAACCTTCCAAAATTTAACGTTTTAATCCAGATTTGATGCAAAACTTCTGACTGATTGATACCCTTTAAGTTTGTGTTGACCAAAAATAATTTGCACATACTGATTTTGCGTTATGAACTTCCATTTATTACACTTCGAGTGTCTAGTAATTATCCATAAATTCCATTTATTAAGTGAGTGTTGAGGCTAACTTTTATTGTTATCGCTTTTAACCTCATCCAATTTAAAAATGGAATTTTTATCATACTAGAAGAATAAGCAATAATGGATTTTGTTGATTATTTGCAGAATTTAGGAGAGAATTTTTTACGTCCACGTGTGTTGACATTTTCAAGGGGAATACTAAGATTATTAAAATGTGATGAAATATCGAAAACTTTTATAGCTAATGCTTTTCGACATCATCTTTTATTCCACTTTGTTTACTTTTTGCACAGAAGCGGTTGAAAAGATTCGAGAAAATCTTTTTCTAATGTGATTTGGCTGAAATTCTGCATAAATGCTTCATCTTTCATTCATTTGTGAATCAATGTCTATGAATCATGAAAAAGGCTCAAATGAATTTTTAATAAAAATCATGAAAATGAAAATGAAAATTTATCAAAAAATTTTCTCTTCATTTGAAAAGCCACTAGCAATTTCTTCACTTTTCGCAAGCAATTCAAACAAGTTCATTAATTAAAACTTGTGCAATCATTGTGAACTTGTCTCCACAGCAATTAAAAACTGCTCATCGTGTTTTTAAACTCAATTTCACATTTCCACGATAATTTTCATGCTGCAAAGCAATGAAATAACTTCTATTAAGCAGTAGTTATAAATTAAAGATCGCACACATGATGTAACTCTAGTTTGTAATATTTCCCCATGAAATCAGAGTCAGAGTTGAGTGGAAATGAAAAATTCATTCTGTGTGCTGCCATGACACACAACTGAATAGAATGTTAAATTGAATATGCATCACTGAATAGTTTAAATTGTTTTAACTCGGAATGAGAAAATTTATTGAAGAGCCATAAAATGCTATTTCATGATGTTATACAGAGTGAAAGTTCATTAAATTATTTTTAAAAAAAAATGAAATATTTGTTAATGACAAAATTAAATGTTGATTTATTCAAAGAATATTTTGTTTATTATTGTATTTTCTACTAGAGAAGAAGTTTAAGGTGAATGTCAAATAAAATTTAATTCGCCAAATTAGTTTGGCATTAGTTAAATAGAAATAATCAATTATATCTTCTTACTCCAATTAGCATAAGATAAATGTCATATAATGCGATCAATTCATTAGCATATACGCCTACACACGCTCTACATTTGTGTCTTTCTTCTATCATGAAACAAAGCTATAAACTCTATTAATATCCCTCACAGAATTTCCCCGAGTATTTTCCAAATAGCGTGAATCTTCGTCATCAACATTTGCACTGCAAACATATTCAAATAAATGTCTGCAAAATGATATTCATATGTTTGAATTTTCACAAAACTCTTTTTTCCTCTCTTGTTATATTTGTTTCACATGTGTCATATCCATGACATATAAGACAGTTACATTCGTTGGGATGTTCTGACAGTTCAAAAATGGTCTCTTTGCGAGCGGAAAGTTGAATGAACAAAAATAATAAAATTGCACTAAAATTTAAACTTTCATTATCTACATCAGTAGAGTATGAAGTATATAAACGAGTTAAATGAAAAAGAGGAATGCAATTAGCAGATTACGCACACTTGAAATATTAAAAATAGAAAAAGAATTTAAATTTTTATCATAAACGTCGGCGTGTCTGGTTGGTTGGAATGAGAGAGTTTTGACTCATTGATTCAATTAATGAATGAAGCTCGTTTTGTTGCGCCATGCGAGTTCTAATTCAAATAAAAGAGTTCAATATTATTAAAATAAATCAATGTAATTCGTTCTCTTTTTTGTCTCGGGGGTTCTACATCATTGAAAATTTAGTGTATTAAAAATGTTTTCATTATGTTGATTTCAAGCCATATATGAGCAGTTATTTTTTCTCTCTCTCTTATTCATCCATTCTAGTCCGCTCACATACAATAGAATGTGTATAATAACCGCACTTGAAAGCAAAAAATTCAGTGAAGCAAGCTTCCTCTTTCTCATAAGGAAATGAAGAATCACAAAAAAAGAGAGAAAGAGAAAAGAGGTGAATCATGAAAAAAATTTTAATAAGTGCTCTCTCACATGTGAGTTTGATGTGGACAACAGCCGCATGAATGAATTAAAGTGCACATTTTATAAACTCTCTTGTTCACTTGTTTCGCTTTGCTCAGATGCCGCGTTTGATATTATGAAAGAAAAAAAAATACTCATTTTAGCACTACATGAAATCTAGATCAAACAGACACAACGATTGATTGCGAGAGAAAAATGTAAAGGGGAAAAATATAAATAGATTTTATCGATTATCTATATCAATGCGTTTAAATCAAAAATCTTTAAAAATTGCTTTTTCTACTCATAATTTGTATGGCATCAAAATTTCTACATTTTTTCAATTCAAATTTTTTAACTCTGCAAGTTCAATGACTGGATTCTTTTATAAAAAAATTTAAATTCATTAATAAAATTTTTTCTGCTTCAATCTCAAAACATTAGTGAGAAAAAAAGAAAGAATTTACAATTTACTCTATAAATAAATTTTTCTTTCCAAATGCACTTCATTCAACGAAAAAAAAACAGCTAGTAAAAATAGTTTATTTTATGAATAGCAGGGTGAAAATATTTGCACACATGTCGATCAATAGTAGACTAGAGAAAAGATTATTGAGTAATTTTCTGTAATTTACCGAGCGGCAGTTATAAAGTAGGAATATTTTTCTGCTTGAACTTTTCCTTCAAACCACAAAAACATTTTAATAAAAAATTGCAAATTTTCTCATTATTATGCCGCCTCCAAAATCTGAATGAGAAAAGACAAAGTCTATTCTTGATAATGGCAAATGTTTTGATAAACCAGAGTGTAATATAGTAGAAAATGTTGTTGTGAGTGGCATTTATGCAAAATTGTTTAATGTTTGAGAATTCCACATAACGGCAACTCCACTGTTCTTCTTGCTTCCGGTAATATTGTGGATTCAGAAAAACAATACACGGGGCTTTTGTATAAATAAACTCAACACTGCACTGATAGACCGTGATATACGAAGAGTGTATTTTAAGGCAGTCTAACCTGCTTTCGACCGGAATGTAGCTTAAAATTTCTGTGTCATTCAATCTGTAATGTTTCAAATACGCGAGAGATTTAGAAATATTGACAGCATTCAGTAAACTGTATAAAACATTCAAATAAACAAAATAGCTAGCGGCAATCGCGGCATAGTTTTCTTTTAGTAGAAATTGCTAAATGAATAAACATCTGAGCGTTAATTAGAAGACAACATACCATTTCTTGATACATCTAATTCTACAAGATTTTCGAAATTTTGTATATCAGGTGGAAGTTTATGAATTTCATTGTCACTCAGGCCGAGCTTTCGTAGTCGATGTAATCGGAAAAAGTTCTAGAAGAGGGAGGAAATGTTATTAGCATTGAAAACAGATAAATAAAAATATTTATTTTTAAATAAAATATCAAAATAGTGACATCATCATCATCAACATTATCATTCATTTATACAAAACATTCAATTACTTACATAAGTATTTTTTTTATCCACATTAATACTCACACAGAGAAGGTCTTTGAGAATTTGAAAAATTCAACCTTCGTTTGTTTAAAGAGTTACAGTAAACAACCAACATCACTCTCAACTTATCAAAATTAGCGACTCTTTACTAATTTTTTTTCTCTCGCTATTCGTTCGTGTTTGACTCAGTAATGTTGGTTTGTAGAAGAATTGTGAAACGATTTAGTAATCAAAATTTCATTTATTTAATTTTTGAATTTCAAATTTATTTTAAAATATTCAATTCTTTGATGATTCAATTATAAACGTCCTTCTGCTTTCAGCTTTAAACTTCAACAGTGAAAAATTCAAAGAAGATTTTGTGATTCTTTATTTTCTTAACTTTTACAAAACGTAGCTTACGATAAGAGATGAAAAGTTTATTGCACAAAAACTGACCTATGTCATGATCAATTCCCTAACAATAACATCATTCTCGTTTACAATCTCAGCAGCAGAGTTTTATACAAACAATTGTTGTATAACAATCATAAATCATCGTTTAATGCAAACTTATGAATGTAATTAGTAGTAGCGAGAGCTTCAATCAAAATGTAAACAATTACTGTCATTAATATTTAATTCATTTCATGTGTATAAAAGCTTCTGAATTATACAAAAGATGCAAAAGAAAACATTAGTAGTCCTAAAGAAATTCACTACTGATTGCTATATTGAAAATCGATTTACATATAATGAAAGCATAAGTTTTTCCCTAATAGCTACAAATAATCGACATCAAGATAAAAAAGCAAGCAAGTCAAAGTATTGAAGCCATTTCCTTATCTTCATGTTCTTTATCGCTAAGAAAATAAAAAAGTGTGTTCATGTATTTGCACTAATGTCGTTTCAAAGCTTGTGAAGCAACATACAGATAGATACATTTATAAAAAAATTCTCAAAGTATCTCACATTGTCAAGTGTACTTCAACACTTTGATAGTCATGTCTCACTCATAGACTTTCTTACAAGATAAAAACAAGAAAATGACAAATTGTTGAAAAATGCAAAAATATGCTACGCAATCAACAATCAACTTGACCCTATTTCAGACAGGTAGAATTCGCTCATTAGCGGACAATACATACAAATACATTAGTCAGCAATAAGTAATGTATTGTTAGCAAGTAAGTAATTGTTTATCGTGCAAGCCAAAACAGTTAAAAAATTCTCTCAAGGTTACACACATATAATCAATGGAATGTGTGTTTGGTTTGGAAAGAAACAAAATAACAAGTGAATGTGTTTGTGTGGCGATGAAAAAAGGGGGAAATATCGACAATGAACATATCACAAAAAAATGAAATTGAATGCTTCAACTCCAAACACACCTTCCATCGTATTGTAAAGATAAATTGTTCAGAAATAATAATAAATGTGAACATTCATTCAAGCACCTCTCTTATTACTCTTTACCTTTCTTATCACTGCCATGACACAACTACAGACAGTCAGACAGACGTGAGCGTGCAATGCTCATCTCTCAAAGGGTTCACTCTTGTCATTTTTATATCAAATACAAAATATAAAAATTCAATAAGATGAAGAGGCGGGCGAGAGAGAAGATTTAGCAACAACAAAGAATGTTTGAAGAGATCTTGCAAACTCGCAAAGTATTTACACACGATAAATTTATTTTTCATTCTTCTCTCTCATACTCTCATTATTAAAAATACATGAAAAAAATAAAGTATTTGTGGTAGTTTAGAATGTTTTAGCACAAATTTATATCAATATTTCATATTTAATTGTTTAATAATCAAATTAAATAAATTTTCAAAATTTAATACATTTTGTGAATTCTCTAAATTTATCATTAATCAATATTAAATTAATTAAGATATAAATAACTAGAAAGTTTTACTCTTAGAAGTCTTCTAAGAAAAACCAAAGTAAATCAATATGTTCCAAATTTTTACTTTAAAAATGAAAGAAAACTGCGGAAGAAGGAATGAAAGAATTCTTATTATATATTTAAGTGTGTATGAACGTGAAAGAAAATATTCTTCCGAAATATCTTCTACACGAGCACGCATCAAATAATTTTTAATTTCTACATGGATGGAGAGATATTCTTATGTAAAAGAATAAGAGAGAGTGTAAATAAGAAAGAAAGGAGTAAGAGTGAGAGAAAGGTTCGTGTAGACAGATTTTACTTTCATGCCTCGCGGGTATTTTGGTAAAAATGATGATGCCATTTTAGGTATGTAAGGAGTGTAAAGTCAATGAAAGAAAAACATGTGCCTTCAAGACTTGAGAAATACTTCATGAGTACTTAATTTGCAATAAATTGACTTCTTCTCATAACTCATTTTGTTGATGGGTTAATGTTGTCAATTTTCAACTTTTCTCATATGCAATTCAATCTGAATAATTAAATGGATGAATTTACATAAATTTAAGCAAAATTATTGTTATTTAAAAGCTTGAAAATAAATTAAGAAACTGCTGAGCAATAAGAAAAGTTTAAAATTTACACTCGAATGATATTCACAGTTGGAATCGTTTGACTCATGTAGAGATGTTTAGAGACAGTCAATTATTAAATAAAGAAAAGTAGCTAATAGCGGCTTGAACTCAATTTGATTGATTTTCTTATGGTTTATTATTTTTATGTGATTTTAACACTAAAACTCAAATTTATTATATTTTATGGTCATTTAATATTAATCAAAAATACGTGAAAAATGTTTAAAAAGCACGAAAATTATCCATTTTCATTTCATTTTATTTTAACCACACATTTCATTTTCTTCAAATCATACTAAAGAACCATAAAGTTTCTCACTCTACACCATTAAGCACACGCAAGATAAATGATAAAAAGAGCACGAGAAGTAAAGTAAACAAAAAGTAAACAAATATGAAAAAATCATCATTAAAGCAATGATGATAAGCAAATAGTTGTAAATTTATTTTATTTCTCTTAACTTGTTCTCTTTTTGCTCCTTCAAAATTTTTACCACAAACACAAGCTCATCTTCAAAAGAGAAAAAAATAAGAAGATGAAACTTTCATCAACTCTTTTTTCATGAGTTCTATCATCACATATCTATATCAAATAATAAAATTTTTTCTGCTCTTCTTAGCCCATCCTATTGATGTGTGTAGAGTGTGATGCTTAATG
>JACWBX010003609.1:35155-53260 GCA_014622435.1 Polypedilum pembai
AAAAGAAACCGCGAGTTTCTAGCTATTATAGTTTTCGAGATCTCAGTCGCCCAGCCAGCCGAACAGCCGAACGGCCAAAGTGAATATAATAGCGGATTTTTTTCCAAAAATTCGCTAAAAATAAGAAGATGAAACTTTCATCAACTCCTTTTTCATGAGTTCTATCATCACATATCTATATCAAATAATAAAATTTTTTCTGCTCTTCTTAGCCCATTCTATTGATGTGTGTAGAGTGTGATGCTTAATGGGTTGGAAAATATGGATTTTTTGTATTTGTCTAACAACAATGATGACGAGCTTGAATCGAATGGTAGAGGAGATTTTTTTATCTCTTTTTAATGAAAATGAAGTGGTTCGTTAATTATGAATGAATGACACACATAAATTGGGTTAAAAAAAACTCCTGTTGCTTATATTTAATGCATGAAACTCAATTCTTTACAATTCACTTGTACCACATAGAGAGTAAGAACATTGTAATCATTGATGTGTATAGAAACAATGTAAATATATGTATGTGGAAAATGTGGAGTATATAGGAAAGTTTTATTGATTTATCGATTTATGCCATTCGCATATGCACAATTCTATGTGACTTTTTTTCTTTTCTTTCATGCCACATGCGATACGAATGATTTAGTGTTTACAACGAATACAAATAGCACTTCTCTCAATTTTCATTAATGGACGGTTGTTGTTATGTTTAATGGATGCCAAAGTCAGAGCATTACGAATAGGTCACGACTACTAGTTGAGCACAATAGAACTTTCTTATATTTCCATTTCTTCACTTTGATCATTTGAATCTCGAATATGATTCAAAAAAATAAACAAATTATCATGTTTCATAAACATAGTGAATTGTCAAGGCGAGCACTTAATTTTAAATTGGATTAAAGACAAAGTTTTGATATTTGTAACACATTTTATCGACGAATGATTCACTTCAGTTGTTATAGAATTTAAATCACTTTTTTATACATTTGCAATTTCACTAGCAGCTTTGTCATAATCAGTGTGATAGTATTGAAGAAAAAAAATAGTTAAAAATGTCTTTATGAAATAACAGCGCATGAATGGTGCTCATTGGCATTTCATTGAAAGTGAAAATACATAAAAAAGATGCTGGATTTGCGTGTAAGAGTGGCTATACCTTTAACGGTACACTAATCAATCAACAATAGAGAAGCGCATCTAATTCGCAATGTTTTCTTCACTTAAAAGTTTATTTTCATACTACAACGTCGAAAGAAAGAGAGAGCATTTAAAGTGAAGGCGAAAGAAAGAAGAAGAACGAGCACGAAAAGAGAAGAAAAGAAAAACAGAGAAGAATCACATGAAAGACATTCCAAAAAGCAACAACACTCACACATACAAAACACAAAGCCAATGATAGTCGCGCCTTGTATGCAACAATTTTCTGCTGACGATGATGATGTCACCACTTTTTTCTCTATCTTTACTATTTGTTGCTGTTTCATACCTTGGGTAAATCTCGAATATGATTTGCATCGAGAAGCAATTCCTCGAGGCTCCTTGAATAACGTAAAATTTCCTCAGGAACATTTGGCAAAGAGCAATGTCTTTTATCAACAAATTCCACTTGTCGATTACATCCTTTAAATATGGGAATGCACTTGAACATTGTGTATTTCTTTTTTTTTTGCACTTTTCACTAAACTACAAGCTCTGATTTTTGCTTTTTACACTCAATATTTTATTTGTTTAGCTCTTCTTTTTCACAATAAATATCTTTTGTATTTTTATTTCGCTCCTTTTCACTCTTTTTGGCACTTTTGATCTACATTTTTTTTCACTCTTGGTTCCCGTCGCTCGACACTTTTTTAGGAACAGAAAACTTTCCTCACTATCAGCAGCGATTAACTTATTAACTTTTTTTCTTTCGTAATATTTCACTTTTTTTGATATTTTGATTTTCTAATGGACAACACCCCGATTTTTTCTCCTCTCCGCTCGTATATTCTTAACTATCAATTTTTTTAAGCATGGAAAAAAGAAGAAAACATAAGAAATTAAAGTCTCAAAACGAATACAAAAAACTTGTTGTTTCTTTCGGTCGAGCTGAATGAGAACTGAATTGGAGAATAAAAAATTTTCTTTTAGATGTATATCGTGTGTACGAGCGTTTATGGCTGAATATCGTATACTGCCCAGGTAGAAGACAAGTGCTTGTCTGCTTGTTATTTGTTTTATGCATATAAGAAAATTAATAATGATCAAAATATGAAATTAAAAATATTCTATAATTATTAAGCATTTGACAAATATTCATTTTGGTCAAAATTATAGCAAAATAACTTTAGATTATTATTGAAGCATTTCAACTTATCAACCGGGTAACAATATGAACACACTCAAAACAAATGAATTGTTGAAGAAAATCAAACTTATATACTTCTATTAATCAGTTCTCAATCCACTATTCTTTATTTTATTCTCAACAAGTTTTTACTTATTAATTACTTGCAGTACATACTTTATCATAAAATTTACAATTTACACCGCTAATTATAATAAAAAACTAATATTTAAAAATTTCTGCGAAATTCTTGCGTCTAACAATTGAAAAATAAAAATTATTACTGAACGCACTCACTTAAGGCTGAGCGTTAGAGTGAAGTTTTTTTACACACTTTTTCGTGTATCTTTGCCAACATAGTCAAATAGAATAAATGCTTAAATCGCGACCAAGTGAACCATGAAGTTATTCATTTTTAGTGCTCTCATACTTGTCACTCAAGTAGTGTTGCCAACAAAGGCATGGGACAACGATGATCTTGAAATTTTTGATCTTGTTGAGCTAGTCAATATGAATTTTTACGAAATGATGGGATTGAAACAAGATGCTTCATTATCAGAAATTAAAAGAGCTTTCCGAAATCTTTCAATTGTCATGCATCCAGACAAAAACGATGCACCTGATGCTAATGAAAAATTTCGAAATCTTGTTGCTGTATATGAAGTGCTTAAAGATTCAAATAAACGAGAGAAATATGACAATGTCCTTAAAAATGGAATGCCCAACTGGCGTTCAGCAGTTTATTATTATCGAAAAGCTCGTAAAATGGGATTGGCTGAGGGTGCATTTCTTCTTTTTGTCATTACAACTATCTGCCAATATTTTGTATCGTGGGGTGTCTATTTAGAGAAAAAATACACCATGGTGAGTTAGAAACTATTTTTTGTATCAATTATTTTTAATTCTAATGAGGATATTCTTATTTATATTTCAGGCATCAATTTTTGAGTCAAAAGCCAAGAAAGTGAAGAAAGCAAATGTTAATATTGACTCAATATTAAATGAAATTTCTAAGCCTAGTATTAAAAATACTCTTCCATTCCAAATTCCTGTTTGGATTTATCGTATGATTATGGGTGCACCATCAGCTATTAAAGAGTCTGTAAACTTTATGTCAGAAGAGCTTAAAAAGGAACTTGAAAAGAAAAGATTAGAGAAAGAAGAGGAAGAGCTCTTGAAAAAGCTTGAGGCTGAAAAACAAAGAGAGAAGGCGGAAAGAAAAGAAGGACTGCGCAAGCGAAAAGAAGAAGCAGCCAAATTGATGGAGAAAACAGATGAAGAACTTGCTAGATATTCTGCCACGATAATTACAAGAAAGCCTGGCTGTGAAGAAATTAAGAAAATTCCACTCAGTGGCGGTCTATGGACTGATGAAGATCTTAGTGAATTAGCTAGATTGACTAAAAAATATCCAGGTGGAACACAAGATCGATGGGAAATTATTGCAGAAACAATGAATAGAAATGTCAGTGAAGTCACTTTCATGGCTTATAAATTAAAAGATAATGCATACACTGTTCCTGGCGAAACTGATAAACTTGTTCAAAATATTAATAAAGAATTAACGAAAAAGACTAAAACAAAAGCGACAGTTGAACAGTCGCCAGAAAAAAATTGGACACAAGAGCAGCAGAAAGCGCTTGAAGCTGCAATTCAAAAATATCCAAAGAAAGGAAATGAAGATCGCTGGGTGAAAATTGCCAATAGTGTTCCAGGAAAAACAAAGGAAGAATGTCAAGCGCGCTATAAATATTTGGTGGATTTGTTAAAAAAGCAAAAAGAAGCGAAAGAGGCAGAAGAGAAGGCTGCTGAAGAGCAAGAAGTAGTTGAGAATGTAGTCGATGAACCTGAAGAAGAGGTCGTTGAGCAAAAACAGACTAGTGGTGGAAAAAAGAAAAATAAACGAAAAGAAAAGAAGAAAAATGTCGATTATTATGCTGATGATTATTCAAATGATGACGATGATGTCAGTGATTAAATGTGTCTATGTATATTTATGAAATAAAATCTTTATTATATGGAAGAGCACAAAACAATAAAATTAAAATTTGTTATTAATAGAATCGATTTGGTAATTGAGAAAATGGATTTCTGACTGAATTCCTCTCCACTGCTTTGGTGTAGAGGTAAGAAATTTCATCATATTTTAACTTCAATTCGTCAAGCTCCTTTCTCTTGATGGGATCGACTTTGAGATTGCGATACAAATTAACTGAATTAACGATTTCTCTGATTTCATACCGTTCAGCTGCTTCAAGTAAAGCACGCTCATTCTTATCAGTCACCACTACATTGCCAGAATAAGCAAATTTGACAATTTCTTCAAAAATATCTTGAGGTATATCTTCAATTGTAAATTCCTTTTGATTTGCTCTAAAAATTCGTGCAAATGCGGGACTTCGAGCTAAAAAAAATTATTCGGTTAATGATAATAATATATTTATTAAATTCTTAATTTGAAGTCATAACAATAATGATACAATGAATAATTGTGATGTTGACCTAGCGGCCTTAAATCAGTTACATTTATGAACATTAAATCGACTTTCGTCTGTTTTGAAATTACTGTCCTTTGCAAATGGAAATTAATGAGGAAATTCTTCAAAAACTCATTTTCTTGACTATTCTTTAGAGTATTAGTGGAATTAGAGTGATTAGAATTTTGTTGAAACACAGACTATTATTGTAACGGACATTTAGATCTTTTAATTCTGTTAATGACTCATAATTAAAATTAAGTTTGTTGATCGAAGAAAAATGCAAGTTTTAAATATTATAAATTTTTTATAGCTGAATAATCAAAAACTTCGTTAAGTAATTAATGTGAAAGTGACGTAATTGTTCTAATTGCTTATGATGCGAAAAAGATGAACGAAATCAATAACTGATCATCATTTCATTAAAGTATGTCATGATATATCAGACAATAGAAAATAACTCACTATACAAATGAAAGTATATTTTATAATAGTTTCAAAAATAACTATTTTTGTAGAGATAATAAACTATTTTTAACATCATAGTTATTCAGGAAAAATCCAAAAATGAAATAGTAAATAATAAAATATAAAAAATTAACAAAAAACTTTCCATTATGACCTATTTGACTTTTTTAAAAACATATTTTTAGATTAAACTTTTGATAAAATTAAAATAATCACACTTTCATTATCATTTAACTTCAATAAGAAAATCACTTACCAGCGAAAACAACGCGATGAACTTTGTATGGTTTGCCAGCTACTACAAACGTGAAATCACGAAGTTCTTCCATAGGTAAAAATTTATCGAATGATGATGAAAACATTTTATCACCCATGATTTGTTTTTTTGGCTTCCTCTTCGATTGATCGATGAAATGAGACTGATTAGATTTTATTAGATCTTTGATGAAAGTTTTTCTATCTACCTGCTCCGTTCACTCACACTGCTGTAATACAACTGACTTCTTTCTTCTCTGAGTACATATATTGAGGAATCGAACAAGTCGATCATTCCAAAGAAACGTGAATAATATGACAAATTTTATATGAGTGAACGACTCAGCTGATTATTATTTTTCTTGACTTATCTTTTACTATGTTAAAAACAATTCTCTCTCTCTCATACACGTTGTCTTTTGTAAACATCTCAAAAAAATTCTCTTTTCTCTCTTTTTCTCTCAAAAGCTTCAATAGTGAAGTGCATTTATAAGTTTTGAGAGAAAACGTTGATGTTGGTCCTTTATGATTGTTTTAATTTGCAAGAATTTACGATTATTGCAGCAAATTTAAATTTCTTCTTGATTTTGTTTTCATGTCATTTTCGTATAAAATCTCACAGCTACCGAAATTTGACAATAGTCATTTTCTGCATTTTGACTCGTGTTGATCGTTTTACAATGAATATTTTTATATCATTGATTCTCTGTGTGATTTTGTTGAGCAATTTGAGCAACTCTGATAATGTGAGTCCACGACAATATCAAATATTTCATCAACATCCACCAACAAGAATTCCAGCAATTTTCAATCGCATTAGAGAACGATTAACTTCACGACCAACGCATACTCATTATCATCATCCTAACATACCAAATTATTGGCAAATTTTACATTATAATTTGCATCAACTATCAACTTTGAATACTACAAGCAATTTCATTATTCCTACACTTGTTACATTAACGAACAAAGAAATCTCAACCACCAATTTGCCAACATCAAGTAAAAATTTCTTCTTTTAGTGATTCAATCTTTTTATTTAATACTTAATATTTTAGCCACATTACAACCTGAAGTAAATTCTATTACAATTACATCTCCTGTTTTCACCACAACTTCTTCAAAACCGTCAACAGGTAAAATAAAATTTTTAATCATATAAAAAATTCTTAACGGAATTTTTTTTGAA
This sequence comes from Polypedilum pembai, assembly GCA_014622435.1. NCBI lineage: Eukaryota > Metazoa > Arthropoda > Insecta > Diptera > Chironomidae > Polypedilum > Polypedilum pembai. Next base: position 41,871 of record JACWBX010003609.1, read on the forward strand.
GCAACAACTACACTGAGTCCAGTTAAGCAATCTGAAATTGTTACACCTCCATCTTTTTTGACAGCAACAAGCAAGTCAGCAACTGAGTCAACTACTCAACCTTCAACTATGTCCTTAACCGATTCTGTAACTCAATCATCATCAGAAACGACTTCAAATCCTTCAACTTCAACCAGTTCTTCTACAACTTCAACCAGTTCTTCTACAACTTCAACCAGTTCATCTACAACTGTTTCGACTACATCATCTTCTAAAACAAGCACCTCACCGGCAACTCAATCTACGACATCAACTTCCACATCAACACAAAAAACCATAAGCTCAAGTGCAAGCACCACTCAAGTTATTTTAACAACCAAATCAATTCCATCAACAACAAGCGCACCAAGTTCTTAAAATTTATTTCATTAATAATATTTATTATATTAATTCAAATTTATTTCTAGATCTTTGTGCAAATAGGACAGCACTTTATAGAGAAAACATTACAATAGCTAAACTTTGTTATATCGTTGATTCATTGACTTGGCAAGAAGCAAGAAGTCGTTGTTTGAGCATGAATTATCGAATTTTTGAACCAAACACAATGGATAAAGAACTTGCAATTTTTAAATTAATTAAATTCTTTGCAAGCATTAATCAATTTTTTTGGATGAATGCAAAAGCAGATATTGTGGCGAGTGTTGTAGATTGGTATGCTTATGATCCTTATCAAGTTTGGAATTATACAACTACATCATGGTATAGACTTGTTGATGCTCCAGTGCCTGGAATGTGTTTGGGAATTATTTATTTGAGTACTGGACCTAAATTTACTTCAATGAATTGTGAATCTTTTCACGCAACATTTTGGTGTGAATATAGTTAAAATTATAAAAAAAATTCTTTGAATAAAAGTGTATATGATGCAACATTGAAATATTTCTTGTTGTTGCTACCTACATATGTAAATTTAATTGAAATAAATATCAAACATATACTTATATACAAAAGCTTTAGAGTAAATTTTCATTTAAATTCTGAGAATTTTCAAAATATCATGACCCCAAAAATATTTAACATGAAAAGTAAAGAGAATTCCAAACTTTCAAAAACTATTTAATTTTTAATTAATTATGATTTGTACGAGAATTTGACCAAATGTTTAAAAAAAGCTATTAAAAACTTTATGAAATAGTCAATGAATGTGAGTGATTTGAATGAGTTAAATTACGATTGATAGTTTTATTCAATAATTGGTCATAGTTGATAGAAGAAGAAAAAATGTCGTGGAAACTTATTGTGGATAAAGTAATAATTTAGCTAAAGTTTTTTGCCCTAAATTCTTAAAAATTTATTTTTAGATCAAAAGTTTCAAGACATCACTTCAAAGAATTTTTCTTCCAATTAAATTAGAAGATAATTTTGATACTTTCATGCCGTTTGATTATCCATTGAGAATTTTAAAAATTTTCGGTGTTTGGATAACGAAAGATTCATCTTGGAAATATATTTTGTATTCTAGTTTCATCCATTTTATTTTTATTGAAGGAAGTGTTTTAGTTCAATTACTCTATATCAAGGATGTTAATAAATTCTTGGATTTTGCAATATTAATGGTGATTTTACCACCGTGTGCGGGTATTCAAATCGAGTCAATGATAGTCCATTATAATATTGAACAAATTAAATTAGCAATGAAAATGATTCGTGAATGTCTCAAAGAATTTTGTGTCGATGACAGTTACAGAAGAGAACTTTTGAAACTCGACAAGATTTATAAATTTCTATTGTGGAATGTTGTGGTTCTAGTGATTACTTTTCCTCTTTTTTCTGCAATTAAAAACGAACTTATAGCACTCATGTGGACTCCATTTGATTTGAAAATTAAAAGAAATTATTGGATCACATTTATTTATGAAACATTAGTTCTATTTATTTTAGCTAATATTGGTTTAAGTTATGACATTCTTCCTACAATTTTTATGAGTTTTGTCTCAATTATGCTTCATCAACTTTGCAAGAGGTTTGAAAATATTAAAAATAATCCAGAAAATAAGTCAGAACTTATAAAATGTATTAAATTTCAACAAAAAATTCATGAAATTGTCAAAATTATAAACTCAATATTCTCATTAACATTTTTATCTCGTGGTATTTTTTCAGTTATTATTTTCTGCACAAATATTTTCGCATTAGTTTTAATCTCTGATTTTATAATTTTGGGAAGACTTGCAGCTTTTTTGCTTCATATGCTTTCTGTAATTTTTGTTTCTTGCTATTATGGCTCTAAAGTGACAACACTCTCTGAGAAAATCAGCCACTCGATTCTTTCATCAGATTGGATAGACGAAAATAAAGAGTTTAAGAAAATTATTAAAATTGCTATGGAATTCAGTAAGAAACCGATAAAATTTTCAGCTGCTGGAATGTTTTATGTTAGCTTAGAATCCTACTTAATGATTTGTAATTCAGCTTATTCAATGTATTGTCTTTGTAATCATTTTGCTGGAAAATAAAATAAATTCATATTTTATAAAATATTTGCATTGAATTTGATACTTTTGATTTTTGTTTCGACACATTTTTATAAGAAATATGTTTTTTAAATTTGAGATTTTCTTATTTAAACATAAACATTTTTATGAGAAATTCTTAAAGATAAACATTAAAAAAGAAAATATCAACAACGAAAAAATTTCATTACTTGATAATGACTATCTGATGACATTTTACTAAAGTATTAGAAAAGAACTTAACTGCTTAGCAAATAAAATTTTGGTTTTTAATTCGAAATTCAAATTTTTACTATGTTTTACTCATAAATAAATTATAATGAGGCTAAACATGACAACTTTCAACATTGAATAGTTAAATTAACATAGATTAAACTTTATACATTAGTCTTATTGGAATTGCGATAGATTGTAGTCGAGTAAGAAGAATCAGATAGAAAATTTTGGCAATATTTTAATTTTTGTAATTTGTTCAATAAGACAACACTAAAGGTAACAAAAATTTTAAAATTTATTAAAATTTCTAATTTTCGCCATGTTCAGATGAAAAGTTTCATAGAAATTATGAAAAAGAATTTTTTACCTCTCAAAGACGCTGATGTTGACATTTTCGAACCACTTCAAATACCTTCAAAAATTTTAAAGACGGCTGGAATGTGGGTGACAAAAGATTCAAAATGGAAATATTTTTGTTACTCACTTTTAATGCATATTTTGCTAACTGATGCTATCGTAGTATTAGAATCAATGTATATTTTCAAAATCAAAAACTTTTTTGACTTTACTGCTTGGATGATTACATATCCACCAACTTTAGGTGTTTATGTTGAAATGTATAATTTTCATTTTAATATCAACAACATAAATTTAATGAAAGAAAAAATCCGAGTGTGTTTTGACAAATACTGTGTCAGCGATAGTTACAAGAAAGAACTTTTGACAGTTGATAAAATTTATAAATTTTTATTGTGGAACATAGCAATATTTGTCATTTCATTTTCTCTATGTTCTGCTATTAAACATGAGATGATTTTAGTATCATGGTCACCAAATTTGAGCATTAATTTTAATTATTGGATTTTTTATTTTTATGAACTTGTAGTGCTTTTTACTTTAGCTCTTATGGGATTAAGTTATGATATGTTACCAATGATTTTCATGGCTTATGTTTTTATTTTACTTCAACAACTGTGCAAAAAATTTGAAAATTTAAAACAAACGAAGCATGGCAATAAAAATTTACGAAAAGAACTCATAAAATGTATAAAATTTCAAAATGAAATTTTTGAAATTGCTAAAATCTTAGAGAAGTCTTTCTCCATAGCTTTTATCTCTCGTGGCTTCTTTTCCGTTTTTGTATTTTGTACAAATATTCTTGCAATTATGCTTTTGTCAGATATTGTTATTTTAGCCAAATTAGCCTCGTTTGCATTTCATATGCTCTCAACTGTTTTTATCTCATGTTATTACGGAAGTAAATTAACATATATGTCTAATAAAGTCAGTGAATCAATAATTGCATCAGATTGGATGTATGAAAACAAAGAATATCAAAATCTCATAAAAATAGCAATGGAGTTCAATAAGCGTCCTATAAAAATTACAAGTGCAATTTTTGCTGTAAATTTAGAAACATTTTTGATGATCTGTAATTCAGCTTATTCAATGTTGTGTCTTTGTAATCATTTTATTGGAAAGTAATATTTTGAACACTTTAAAGTCATAAAAATTTTGTTAAATGTTATCCTAATTTAAAGTTTTAATAGATGTATTAATGTACAACGTAGAAGAAATCAACAAAAATTCGTTTAAATTTAAATTAAATAAAGTTTTCACCCGAATTTCAAAAAGAGGGAACAACAACTTTAATGAAAACAAATTTCTTTTATTGACATTTATATTTTCAAAAATAAATTTTATTTCATTTATAATTGCGCAAATAAGAAGTATTTAATTAAAAATGTCAAGTGTTACTGTTCTTACTCCACGTGGACGTCGACAGATTGTGAAAGTTGATGGTAACAAGACTATTTTATGGGTAATTTCATAATTATTTATTTTTTAAAATGCCGAGTCATTATAAAATTTTGTTTTTATTCAAAGATTCTTGAAGAAGTGTGTAAAAAGCATAATGAGTTTCAACCTGAGAATTATGATTTGAAGCATCATAATAAAATTGTTGATCTAAGTCAATTCTTTAGATTTTCTGGTTTGCCAAACAACTGCACTTTAGAAATGGTGGAAGCAGATAAAAAGAGAGTAGAACAAGATGTTGTGATTTGTCTTCAATTAGAAGATAACACTCGATTAAATGGCAGTTTTCAACCTTCAACTAATCTTTTTGAAATAATAACTCAAATGGCACCTGAAAAACTTCAAGATGATCAGAACAAAATTATCATTATTTACATGAGAAATGAAATTTATGGTGAAAAATTAAATACGACTACATTAAGATCATTGGGATTATCTTCTGGTGGACGTGCATTGTTTAGACTGATCAAATCTGATCCTGAAAATCTTAAAAAGCAAGCAAATGTTAGCGCACCGTTGCCGCAGAAACCAAAAGAAGAAGAGCCAGAAAAACCTAGACCGAAAACAGTAACTGCTGATTCGCCATCATTTCAATTTCAAAGCACTAAACAATTAAAGGAGCCTGAAAAAGTAGAAACTACTGGACAACAAGAAGAAGTGGAGAAAATGGAAGTTGAAGAAGTATCATTAAGTGAAACAAAAGAACAACAGTCTGCTGTGGTAGAAGATGAGAAAAAGTCTGAAGTGATTGAAGAGAAAATCGAGAATTTGCCAGATCCAGTGATTAATATTCTTGATGATCGTGGCACAATAATTTTTAATTTAGATTCTATGAACTCTTCAAACTTTGACTTGCCAGATAGTTTCTTTGAGCTAACAGAAAGTGATGTACGAATGCTTTATAAAGATTTACGCAAACAAGTCGAAGAAATTGAAAATCAACCGCTCATGACAGAAGAATTGAGGAAACTTGAAGAGAATAAGAAAATTTTGAATCAATTATCAACTTATAAAAATTGTGCGATTCGTATAAGATTTCCTGATAGACATGTGATTCAGACAAAATTTTCTACTGTTGATAATATTAACAGCGTAATCGAATTTGTTAAAGGATTCCTCATTAATTCAGACATGGATTTTTATTTGTGTAAGTTATTCTACCTTTTTAATGCCATTTATCATTAATAATTTTAATCTTTTTAGACACCACTCCTCCAAAAACTATCCTTGATAAAAATTTGACTCTAGTAGAGTCTCACTGCGTTCCTTCAGCATTGCTTCATTTTGGATGTGATGAGAATGTCAAAGAGTTCTTAAAGCCTGAATTTCTTGATAAATTATCATCAGGATTTTGTGCATCAAGAGTTCTTTTGAGTTCAAATAAAAGTGACAATCAACCAAGTATAGCAGAACCCAATTCATTTGCTGCTGCTTCTACATCATCATCTTCTTCAATTCCTAAGAATTTTATGGAATCAAAAGTTAGCTCTAAGCCATCAGGTGCACCTAAATGGTTCAAATCAGGAAAATAAATTGTCTTTCATTCGCTTTAAAAAATAAAATTTATTACTTTTTTAAAAAATTCTTCATTAAGTATTTTCGTTTATTTTTGCAGTTAATTAGTTAAATGAGTAATTAATTATTAAACCATTTTATGCAATGTTTTACTGAAATTGTCAATATTTATCTTTTTGGCGCAGATGTTTCTTCTCATATCTCTCGCTTATTCTCATATTAATTTTCTTATTTCTCAATATACATCAGACAGTTGTCTCTTAAAAAGCATCTGGAAAAGTCATGAGAAAATTAGCTTTATCATCATTTTATTTAATATTTTGTAGTTTAGCATATTCTGCAAAAATTAAAAGCACAACAGTTGATCCATTTGAACAGTGTAAGTGTCATTGAGCAACTATAGATGAGATAGTGATTTAACAATTTTTCAAAGGGTTCACGTTTAAAAATAAAAAGGAAGGAAATATAAAAATAACAACGACAACGACGCAATCTTTCACAACTCCAGATGAATATGGTTCGAAAGAATAATCATTGAAATTTAAATAAATTTAATTATTTTTTAGAACTTATGCCTTTATATGACTCAAAAGACTATGAAAATTTGGAAGAATTTTCTACTGAAACACCAGTGACAACATTTGCTTCTGAATTAGATCCTTTTGAAGCAGAGTTTGAAAAATTATTTGATGATTATGAGAATATGGATAAAAATGATTTTGATAAGTGAGTCACATGTATTTAACAAAAATGTTCTTGAGTTATAACATTGTTAAAAATTTCAGGAAATATACAGAACCACCTTTAAAGTCTAAAAATAAAGAAAAGACCACAACAAAAGAGCCAAAAAATTTTGTCCAACAAGTTATTGATGAAAATTTTAAGACTTTTCAAACGATAGTGCTGAATGGTGCTGCATTTTTAGACTCAGTAATAGAAAATGCAAGAAATTTCACTGTAAAGAAAAAATTTTAATTTATTGCATACTCATCTATAAAAATTTGAAAAAATAAAGGCTTTTTTCGAATATAAAGTTCATGCACAAGTGAAAAGAAAATAAAAATAAAGAAATAAATTTCTTAGCTAAGAAATATTTTAATTTATTATTAGATTTCGATCGAATCAATTTAATCAATTAAACAATAATCCTATTTAATAGAGTCTATAGAAGTGTACGCACAAATTTAATACTATGGACTGTGACGAAGAGCGAGAAACTAGCAATGTTAAAAGTGATAGTGGTGACATCAATTCATTATTAAATTCTCTTGCAAGTCTAAACACAAACGAAAAGGATGATTTAGTAGTTGCATTTCAGAACATAGCCAATGAGCTAAGTTATACCACAGCTAGGTTCTTTTTAGAAATGAATAATTGGTGAGTTAAATTAAAATTGAGAAATTTGTCACTGGATGTTTACATGTTTTCCTTTGTGTGCGTTTTTACTGTAGAAATTTTGTAAACTACTGCGTCATAATACAATTTAATTATTGTGCATTATTCTAATGCATAATAACAAATCATTCAATCAATATTTTGTTTTTCAATAATTATCACCATTCTCGAAACCTTGAACTGGCGGAAGTAACAAAAATTCCATCTCAATTAAACTTATCTTTTTCCATTTTAGGAATTTACAAGCTGCAGTTGGTTGCTATTTTGATTTTCTAGCGAGCTCAAATCAACACAATGTGCCAATGCCATCAATGCGAGTTGTGCGAGAACTAACGTGCGGATTAGGTGAAAGTGTAACTCCATCAACACAATTTCAGCAGAGCTGGCTTTTAGAGAACAATGGTGAAGTTGCTTGGCCGCAGGGTTGCTATCTAAAACAAGTGTCAGAGATTGAAAACGATGGCAAAATGTTTGTACCGCCAATCGGACCTCACGAGACACACATTATTACAATTAATCTCATGAGTCCACCTGAAGTTGGTCAATTTAAATCACAATTTTGTCTATGCTTACCACATGGAGCAACATTTGGACCAATTATTTGGAGTGTTGTAGATGTATCGATTTCGGGTACACTTTCGTTAACACAACAACTTCAACAACTTCATACGTCACAACAGCCGCCCAAACTTCAATCTTCTTCAATCCCAACAGGTTGGGAGGAAGACAATAGTATGGATACAGGAGGTGCTTCGCATAATAGTATAATAATCAATTCACAATCGACTGCTCTTGTACCCCATTGCAGTAATAATGGCATTACCGAACCGTTTCCAATAGTGAATCAAGTGAGTTGCATTAAGAAAAGATATTTGAGTTAAAAATGAAATTTTTTATTCTTACAGAGCCAACTACCGGCACCACAAAACTCGCCAAACAACGACGAGGACATGATGTTTGAAAAAATTAACAGTCACAATTTGTAGATGGCAAGCTGTCATAATTATTTTTTTTATGAAAATTATTTTGAACTTTGCTGTTAAAGTTAATTGTCGCGGACTTTTCTTATCTCAATGAATCACAGTTGAATTAAACTGTTTCGAAAATTTTGTTGTGTTGAGTATCAGATCATGAATTTTTTTATCCCATTGTCTTTTATTTCTTCCCCAAACTATGATTGCGTTTAGAATTTTATTTCCAAACATTTTTTTTTAATAATAGGAAAAGAATGTTTTACAGATTTAAAATATACACACACAATAATAATTATTATTAACTGAATAATAAAGATGAATTGTTTAGGTGAAAATATATATACATTAGAAATCGAAAATAATTTGAATTTTTTCTTAATTGATAATTTTCTCTTAATATTTTAACATTTCCTCATCATTATCATTATATAAAAGTTCATTACTCTTTCAGGGATCGTCTATTTACTTTAATTTAATCTGTCAAATGGATTGAAATTTTCCAAACATGCATATAGCTTTTATAGTAATTATTTAATTTACTTTACTAAGCGATTATAATCTTCATCATAAAACACTGATTTCATATTTCCTTTAATTAATATATGAATATCCTATATACAGTTATTTTTTCTCACACGCGCTACAATTAGATTTAAATCGTGTTTATATACGTGTTAATTGTATGATAAAGGATTATTATTATAGTGAATCAATTCAATTTAACCTTCAAATAATATATATAAAATGTATCATATCATATTGTTTACTCATAGTAAAAAAAATTAGTAATTGAAGGATAAGACAATAGTCGACATTTAGACATGAAACTGAATAGTCACTTAAAATGAAAATTCAAGTTTTACTTATTATTTTAACAATTTGTGGAAGCAACAAGTTTACACAGCAAGAATTATTAGGTCTCATTCAAACATTCAATAGTGAATATTTAAAAACAAACTCTTATGCTAAATATGATTATAAGTTCAACATACCAAAAATTGTAAGACTTAAAAATGGTGTTTTTACAAGAAAAATCATTGATGAAATTAAAAAGGCAAAATTTGGTGTAATACTTCGAATGGTTTATTATGATGATTCAGATGATGATAATGAAATAGAAAAATATGAATTGGGACAAGAGCAAATGTATGATACCTTGAATGATGTTAAAAATTCACATAAAATTACTGAAAATGAATTGTATGGTGAAAATCATCTCTTAGAAGATGAGAGTGATGATGATGAAAATTATCAATTTGAAAGTGACTAATTTTATGAGAAATAAAATTAATTTAAAAAAAAAGAGATTAAAATATCTCACGTGATGCTGAGCTGTTTGTGTGATATGAAAAAAAGAAGAAAAATTTGAATTTAAATTTGAGCTTTAAAAACGAATTTGTTATATGATAGATGGCAGTCAAACCGTATTATAAAGCTTTACATAATTTTTACAATAAATCGTGAATTTTAAAGTTTAAAAAATTTCTTCTGAATATATAACATGTATTTTTCATACATATACACATGTAAACTTGAGTCCCTTAAGTCGATGATTTATTAGTCGATAGCCTAACATCACAGGAATTTATCTTTATTCTTATGTATAAAATCAGACTCAGCTCAACAAAATTAGTTATTAGTCAGTTATTTCTACAGTTTAAAAAAGTTGTTAATATTATTTAAAAGTGTCAAAATTAAATTCTTAAACTCCTATAGCTGATAAATGATGACATATTAAGAAGTTTAAGAAAAATAGATTTATTAGCAAAAATTAAATTTTTCTCATGGGTAAACAAGTATAAAGATTTTTTCACTACATGACATGAAAATATTTTTGATGAGTATGCATAAATTTGTAACATACACGAAAAAACTGCACACCATGTTACTCACAGTAATTGCATTTCTCTGAAAGTATTATGTATAAAAAATAATATAAGTCAAAGTCATTAAAAATGCATTCAGTTGGTTTTTTGTTCTTTTATAATTTTATTTCATCCAAAAATGTTCTTTCCCTACATATGAATTTTCTTATTTAATGAATTTTTTTTGAGAGGGGATTTTTTTGTGTTAAAATATTTTTCTTTTAAACTTGACTACACATTTTTTCTGTATTTTATTCTCTCTATGTTTCATCATTCGGTAGTTTCTCAATTATTTATTTAAATACAAAAAAAGAGTGATTGAGACATTTGCACAATTGCAGACATTTCACACACATGTGTTTTGTATAATTAGGCCTGTAAATTTTGAATTGGATTTTCAGTACATACATCTATAAGGTTCATCATGATATCAACAAACATGACCATTTATGTTTATCGTTGAATGTGCTTGAAATACAAACTGATAAGCAATAATCATATCCATTGATTTTTCATATCATGATTACACACAAAATTTTTTGTTCATTTGTTATTTTGGGTTTTAATTTAACATCAAACTTATAAGTGAAAGTACTACAAATAATTTCATTACAGTTTTAATGTAGCTCTATTATTATATGTATGTAATTTTTAATCCACTTAAGATTTTAGCTTTAGAAGAAAAAGAAGAGAGAGATTGATGAGCTGTTGTGTTGAAGTTTCAAGGTTTAAGGCTTCAACGAAATTTTTGATTTTAATTGGAGATTTTAAGATAAGTTTGTGCATGCTTTATGACAGATTAACTTTAAAGTATCGTAAATTTTGATCTTTAACATCGTAATTTTACAGAAATTTATCATCAAAATTTAATTTAACTTTAATATCTCTAATTCAAGGTCTGAAAACTCTTTGATTTGAATGGCAGAATCATAAAAATTAATTTTATTTTTTGATTTCACCAATTTTCCATAAGATCTAAATTAAATATATTTCAATTAATTAAAATAAAACAAATGATATAATCTATTAACCTTTATCGAGAGAAATCAAAAGAATAAAATTTATTTTTGTGATTTTACCACTTTAGGCTAGAATTGAAAATTTTTATCCAA
>JACWBX010003609.1:53671-117342 GCA_014622435.1 Polypedilum pembai
ACGAAATTTTTGATTTTAATTGGGGATTTTAAGATAAGTTTGTGCATGCTTTATGACAGATTAACTTTAAAGTATCGTAAATTTTGATCTTTAACATCGTAATTTTACAGAAATTTATCATCAAAATTTAATTTAACGTTTAACTTTAATATCTCTAATTCAAGGTCTGAAAACTCTTTGATTTGAATGGCAGAATCATAAAAATTAATTTTATTTTTTGATTTCACCAATTTTCCATAAGATCTAAATTAAATATATTTCAATTAATTAAAAGAAAACAAATGATATAATCTATTAACCTTTATCGAGAGAAATCAAAAGAATAAAATTTATTTTTGTGATTTTACTACTTTAGGCTAGAATTGAAAATTTTTATCCAAAAATTATTATTATTTTGTCTCATAGAGCATAATTTAATGATTCTAAAATGCAAAAAAAAAAAACATAATTTTTGGTACTATAATTCTCGAGAAATTCTTATCTATCTAAGTGTTCAAGATTTTGACAACCAAACTGAAATTAAAGAGTTCCCAGGCATTGCTCAAATTGAAATAAAGTATTTTAGGATAGTTCTTAAAAAATCAATGAATAAAGTTAAATTTCTTATAAAACTCGAATTTATAATGAATAATATTTAAATTTATTCTATCATCTTCCCTTGAATTAAGAATATGTCCCTTATATTGCAAATTTTCCTTTTCTTATTTGTCTTATAAAGAATTTTGATGAATTTTGTGTTCATAAGAAAATTTGAATAGAAGTACATGTTCTAACATTCAAGTTTTAAATTTTTAAGAATTTTTCAAAAGTACGTACGAAAAGAGAGTTGTTAAGCTACTGGTCAGTAGCCAAAATATACAGAGTAGATTTTACTTTTACTAACTTGTTGCTCAAGCAGAAAAATAGTCACTTTAAACTTTAGCAAATTTCACAAAGTTTGGTAATTTGGTAACTTAATAAACTCTTAACTGCACAATTTATCTTTACGACAGAATTTACTTAGTAAAGGAAAATAATTACAATATTTCGAATGCTATAAATTTTATATTCAAATTTGTTATAGAAATAAAAACTTATCAACCTATCAAGCATGCGTTTCTTATCAATAACTTTAAAAGATTCAATTATTTTAAAACATCATGAATTATTTCATTTAAATTTACTATTTAAATAAATTAAAACAGACTATAAATTAATATCATAAATATCGTTGACCTTTAACAACTTCAACATCAACTCAATTCTCTCATTCCCTTTTCTTTTTCTTCTGGTTTTTAAATTCATCACTTACAGTAAATAATTTTACTTCATCATATGCATTCATGTATTCATTTTAAGGAAAAGAAATTTAAGATGATGACAATTAATAAATTTTTCTCTTTACAATATTTTTAAATTAATTAACAGACTACATTAATGATTCTTTTAATTATGTAACTTTTCATCTTATTCATTTTTTTTTCTTCATATAAAAAATGTTTTCAATTATTACAAAAATAAATATACACAAAAGAGGAAAAAAAATTCTTCAACTTTTTAAATTTTTGATTTTTTTTTGTCAAATAAAATGATAAAGTTTTAGCTTATAGCTTCTTTTCCCATATAATGATGTGTCCCTCGGTAGAGTACTGTGATTTAGGCATGGTAATCGAGTTTGATCGCATATGAAGTTGTTTCGAGTCAGTATTTGAATTGCTCGAGTGATTTGAATTTGTGCCAGTACTTGAACCACTCGGCGACCATATATGGCGCCAATTGACATACCCTCGACCACCATTTAGCACCAGCACAGTTCTTCGTCCATCAACCAGTTGCTGATGATGATTATTCTTCAAATTCTTTCTCTTTGTCGTCTTCATTGTGGCTGTGTTAAATTGTGTTTGAGTGTTTGGCACAACAGATGTCGTTTCTTTTCCCTCCGCCTCTTCAACTTTCGTGGGCGTTGATGTCGCTTGAATCTGATGACCTTCACACTCATTAATGTTGACTAACTCACCACCATTGAACTTTTGACTAGCACTTGCATTTGAACTATTTCTTGAGACACTTCTGTACTTGACGCCCATGCTCTCTTCACTACCACTCGATGAAAACAAACTACTTGAACGCGAATCGACACTCCAATTTGACAAGTCCAACGATCGCGGTCGTCCAGTCTTCATTTTAAGACGTCGATCGAGTGTACTTACTTTTGATGGAATAGCAGCGAGATCAGGATCAGAGCTGCCTCGTCGTAAACTCTCATAGGCCTGATCATGAAGACTCATTGCATTCATTGGCGTTAAAGTCATTTGTCCATCAAAATCTTCTTTCACAAACAGCAAATCACTGTACAAACCATAAACATCACATCCACTGTCAGAATTATTTGCTGATGATCCCGAACTTGATGAACTTCGCATTGAATTTGAACCATTCAAAAATGAACTGATGCCGCTAAGACCACGCGGTAATGTTTTTGAAATGCGCGATAAATCACTCTCACGAATATTTGATTTTCGTCGTAGTACAATGGGACTATTTGGCAGTTGGCCCTTGAGCTTAGCGGGTGATGGCGTGATATCGAGAGATCTTTGTTTTTCTAATTTTACGATTTCCTCCTTCTCGCCATTTTGCTGCTTCTTTGTATGCTGATCGTTTTGTTCATTGTGATGATTCATCTCATTATCGTGATTTGCTTCAATTTTAGCAGCTGTGAGTGCTTTAATCGGAACTGAAGATGAATTTTGTTGCAATGCAGTTTTCGTTATCAGCGGAAGGAAGAAAGTGACTGGTCCCAAATGTGCATGATATGAGATATTGATGTTGCCAGAAATTATTGGAAGTCCTTCAAGTCGTGGCAATGGCACAGTGAGTGTAAATCCAACATTTGTTCCAACCCAAAGTAATCCTTTGCAAGCCATTAATGCAGTCACATAGACAGTTGAAAGTGAATTATTTGAAGGTGTTTCACTCTTTGATGTCACACGAAGAATATTGTGTGAAATGTTGATATCTTGCAAGTGTTTGAATGTCTCCATATGATAAAGACAAATGACACTTGAATTTTTCAACGAAATCCACAGACCAACGCCAGCATGTGCCATCAAATTAACATCATTGCTCGCTTGTTGTACTTCAAAGTTCTTTTGAATTTCCCCAGTGTTTGCGTTCAATACATAAATGCGTTTTCCACAAGCAACATAAACATTTGAATTGATTGATGTCATGCTTGTGATAGTCTTAGACTCATCTAGTTTGATCACTTGATACTGTTTCACATTCCAAACATCATCATCCTTGCGATACATGAGAATATCACCGTTGGCCAGTGCAACAAAAGTTTTATCGCATGTGATATGATAGAGAATTTGTGTAGGCGTGTCTGGGATGCTCATTTGTGCTATTTGTCGCTCTTGTTCAGGCGAATTACCAGCATATACAAACAACTTCTTACTTGAAGTACCAATCCAAACACAATCAACTTCACTCTCTACTCCATCAATGCGACCTCGAACATAGTCAACAGATGTAATCACAATATCATTGAGTGAAAAGGCAGCGACGTCTTTGATCATGGCTTGCGATTGATTCGGTTGATGCATGAGAATCGTGATATGTGAACCAGATCCATCAACTGAACACACCCACAAATAATAGCGATTCTTTGTTGCACGCTTTTGGAATTTAAGCTCCGGACTCATTGCATAGTAGCAGCCGCAGCGTACCTTATTTTTATCAAAGAAGAAATTTTTATTAAAATTTGTAAAAAAAAGAAAAATTATTAAAGCTTACTTCGGTTTGATGCTGCGTTGATTTGTGTACCGGATGCATTTTTACAAATAGTGGCATTTTTGTAAGTGGTCGATGATTATCGCGATCACTTTGCTCCCATGCAGGTGAATTGTTGCAATCCAATGCCAATTGTGCCAATCTCAATTCCGTAATCCATTCTTTCTTCACACTGGGATCGTTTGTACGGAAAGTAAAAGTTTCTTCTTTGCCAGATTTTTGTTTTACAATTAATTGTAGACAACAAGAATCAACCCAAGCCATTTCTTCATCCTTCTTTCGAATTGATGACTGAATTGTATTAAGGACATTTTTCGTGATGCTTGTATTGATATCGACATATTCTCCCTTTAGTTGACCAACAAGATCGTGAACTCTTGACATGAGATTGAAATCATGCATTAACACTGACATATCATTGGCTAAGTCAACTCCATTTTCAAATTGTGAATTTTGTGTTTGTGAAAAAGGATGATGATGATGTGAGAAAGATGATTCATTTCCACTGCCACTATGATTTGATTTTAAACTGCCGCCTCGATTGAGACCACTGGTAATATATCGACTGAGTGTTGCTGAAGCTTGACTATCGACAATTTGAACATCATTCACGTGATACATCCATTTAAGTGAAAACTTTTCACTCGCACCAAAATCCTGCTTTGGCGACACTGAAACACAAATGACTTTATCATTGGCTAATAAAAGTCTTCGTGCTTTTGTTTTCACTAATGAGCCATTTTGACCAAATTCAAGTTGCGTCACATTGTCTTCGCGCAGCAAATAATTATGACGCTGATCGGCTGAGCCACTAGATGACAAAAAGCGCGTGTTGAAAGTTCCGCTAATTTGGCTCAACATCTCTTTATAGGCTTGATACTGTTCCGCTTCTCTTTTTCGTTCATTGAGCGAATCAGCGAGTGATTCGAGCTGCGTCAAAGCCATTTGCAGTGCCATACGATCGTGATGTCCTTGTGGTGTGTGTTTAAGTAGATCCTAAACGAATTTTTAAAGCATAATAATTTTTGGTATTAGGGAAAATTAATTACGACAAATACTTACTTGTAAAAAGAGAATAAATTGCGGAAAACGTTGCACAGGTTTCACCATAAGACCGAAAAACGAGAGACGATCGTGGGCGCTAATTTGTTTGACATTAAGGAAGTCAGCAAACGCACTTTTGCGTTTTGTTTCAACTTTTGCTAAATCCATAGCGTTGGAAAAATTATTGATGAAGCCACTATAGACATCTAAGACGTGTGTTTTGCTATAAGCACCCTTTGCTTGCGTTATAAAGGAATTAAACACATCGCCAATTTTCTCATCTCGATCCCAATTGCGTATGCATTCGCTTAGTGCTATTCGGAGGAGTAAATGACATTGAAGTATTTCTGGTACACGGTGGAATAAAATTGATGTCTTTGAATTATTCATAATTGGTGGATTACTTTCTTCAAGTGGCTTCTTATAGTCCTAATTTTATAAGTCAATATAATTATTATTTAAAATTTGATAAAATGTTTAATATAGAACTTACTTTGACTAGTCTCTCAAGAGATAAAACATAAGAATTTTCACTATGAACTATTGCGGATATGATGTGACGTCGTTTAAGTTGAAGTGGAGTGAGATTAGTTGGAGCTGGAGGCATAACAAGAGGCGTTGATCTTCGTTCCATTCTACTTTGTAATGAATTTAATCCATCAACTTGTGAATGATCTTCTTCAGTCTAAATATTAAATACAATTTAAGACAAAGAATTTTTCTAAAAATTTATATAAAAAATTTACCTCTTGCAACAATGGCATTTTCTTGCCATTGGATTTTTCATCGCCATCTTTGTCGATGCTTCCACTTCGATTTGGACTATTTGGGTTACTTAAATCATACTGATGACTTCCTCGTCGCATAGACCACCATCGTGTAAGCCTCGACATTGGCTCACCAGGCGAGTCTGCTTGAATGTTGTGTGAATTGGAGTTTGTTGTGCTGGGCATGATGGCATTCGTGGAATTGTTGCGCCATTTATCAAGCGACAGATGCTGTTTCGCTTTGTTAAATGTCAACCTCAGCTGACTGGTGCGCGTCGATATGAGATTACTGCTGCGTTCACTCAAATTGTCGTCTTCATCATTGCATGATGAAATGTCATCGACATCATGCTCCTCCGACGGACACCAGCTGTCTTCTGAGCTGACAGTACTGCGTGCTGAAGGCGTATGTTCCAGCTTCTTGTGTGTTTGACTCTGTTGCTGCTGCTGCTGTGATGGTGCAATAACAGTTGCTGGTGAAGTTGAAGTGACAATCACACTGGAATGATTTGAAACTGATGCGCTGTCACTATTGTTACTGCTACTATTATTATTATTATTAATCAAATGATTGTTATTTAGATTAAAATTGTTGAGATTAAAAATCTCTTGTGGATTATAGAAGCTCGTCTCCTGATTATTATTGACCGAATTAAGATTGTACGAATTATGACGTTGTGGAAACGAAATAATGCTATTACTTGACTTCCTCGTTACCGATTGTGAGTTAAATGCGTTGGCATTCGAAATGCTATTTGATCGTGGTAACGGTAATGGATCTTCCCATGAAATTGGCTTTTGTTCGTCTGCAAAGAGAAAAATTACAGGTCAATTAATCATCATGAAAATTTAAAAACTTTTTTTTATTATTTCTATCACATTCTCTCTCATATATGGACACAAAGAAAGAATTGAATTACATCATATTGTCACAGCATGTGAACTCTTACTCTCAAAAAAAGGAGATTCACTCTTTTTTTGGATTATGATGGCGAAAATACCAACTTTCAGTTTCACTTATGACGTCACACATATCTTTCATGCAAAGATATTTATTAAGGAATTCACCTCAAGGGATTATTAATAAAGCTTGAAGGCTAAAGTCAGTCAAATTCAAATTAGATTGAGATTTAATAGCGATCGCGTGGAAGTAGATTTTATGATTTTGATTATAGTTTTTGCAAATTGAAATTTAATTCATTTGAATTTTAATACTTTGAACTTTGAGTTCTGTCTAAATTTAAATTTCAAAATTATTTCTTGCATACTTCTGCCAACAATTACTGACCAATAAAAACTCTAAAAAAATTTCCGCGAAAAATTAACAATAAAAATCCAATTTTATGAACAAAACTGTTTTGATGGCGGTATATAATTTACAAAAGCAGTACAGACTGCCCGTCCCTATGCTAATTTCATTCGCATATTTTTACTCACACAAAAACTTTTTCTCAAAAATATTTTTTAATCTCTATTGTTATGTTGTTAAAACATAAAGCGGAAATGACAAATCGGCGAATAATTTTCTTTTAAAAAATTAATTAGAAAAGATTAGAGAGAAGATTTGTTGTTATTTTTGCAATAACAGGTTTTATCTTGTGCATAAAAACGTAACAAGCAACTTCGTAAATGTTTCGAGTCACTCTTTATTATCTCACTGCCAAAAATAGTATGATAATTATTTAAAATCTTCAGCTGACGCTTTATTATTAAATTTTTGTTCGTGTATAGACATTAAGCATGAATAACAATTAACAAAGAGCAATTAGCGTGCTCATCTGATGTCTGATAATTCATATTCTCGTGTGCACACCGACATACATAGAAAACATTTTTTTGTGTTGCACTATATGAGTTCCTTATTAGTTCATTACGTTTCTCACTAACGAGGGAATAACACCTCATTTTTCATAGAAAAAACTACAAACGCAAGCGAATGGAAGACAATAGAAAATGAAATGTGAACATCCGCCAACGATTAATGTTAATATGAGGAAAGAGGAGGTTCTGAAATTTGTCTGGACATTATTAATTCAGCTGTAAATAAAATCATTGAATAAAAATACTTTCAAGTTTTCTTCACTTAAACTGTTGATAATTATTCATATATTAAGAATAAAAAGAACTAGTTTAAAAAGTTTTTCTAAAAATGATTCTATAAAAATATAAATTAGAATCACAATAACAAATCAGGTCGTGGACATTCGCCAACGTCAAAGACCTCCCATCGACAAACAAGACGGAAAAATGCTAAACATGATTTCTCTGTTTTGCGTTGATTCTTTTACAAAATGCTCTCGCACCTTCATGTCATTGAGTGTAGAAATGAAAAACAAAAAAAAAACTAACCAAGCTCGCTATTTTTTAGCGCTTATGACACACAGAGGAGAGAAAAGACAAAGAAACTGCGGAATGAAACTTTTTTTTGTATTTTGTTGCGCCTCATAGCATTTTTCAGGGTCTTTTATCGCTCGTATATGTGTCTGGCAGTCAGTGAATTTACTTAATGTGCTGAGACATTCACAAAATAAAAATAACAAAAATTGAAAGAGAGAAAAATTGAATTAAAAAATGCGCATTTCAATTTTTCATTCATTCATAATGCAAATCATTAAAATAAGTCATAATTAAAAATCATGAGTGATTGAGTAATAAAGAATTGTTCCATGCGACATTTTTTTTATTAATACTTTCGTGTGTGGAATTGACTGGCATTTTATAAACAAAAAAAACGCCCTTTAAGAATTAATTCTTTTCATTGAGTCAATCAAATGTGAAATTTCAAACATTGAGACATATTTTTGTGGGCAAAAATAATTTGTAACGTCGCCGAAGTGGGATAGAAAATTTATTCTGCTTGCATAGAATAAAAATTTAGACTCATTAAAAACAAAATTGAGAACAAGCAAAGCAACTCAATGTAACCATAAACCGAGATAGCTCTTCATTTTAAAAGACTATTAACTAAAACATCTTTTTCTAATTTTTTAAGTGTTTACATCCTCCTCGAAAATACGCATCGTGAAGCGCAGAGAGCCATAAAATAGTGATTTCTGCCTTGTAAATCACTCAACAGCACAAGATGCAAAAAACAGCATCAAACAAGGGACGAGGCTAAAAATAGTTAACGATGTCTCAATCACTTTATGGAAATTTGATACATTCAACTGCTTGAATGCACACGTTGCAGTTGAACATGAGCAAGTGAGATACTGTTTATATTATTTTTAGCTTGCATTCCTCTCTATCACCTCAGAATTTGTTTTCCAATTCTAGCTTATGAACTAAATTCCTTAGAATTCTTACTTTCTTCTCGCAAGATGACATAGACAGAAGAATTTATGAATTTGACAAGCGAGTGAGAGAAAAAGAAGAAAGAAAAAAAATTCAATTACTCTATTGTATGACTTAACTGTGTCACTAGAACTTGAAGGTATTTACTAGAAGAAATTCTTCTCAACACACAAAACTCATTAAAATAAGACACAAATGTGGAATGTGGAAGTTATTTTTGCGCTGATATTATCTGTTTGCTTCAAGTCAAGAAATTACATTGTCTCGTGATCGCCTCGAGCCTGTATTTACAAGAGAAAGAAAAACTTTCATCAAAACAAGTGATAAAACGATCAAGTCAACAATGTAATTGACTAAAGAAGAAAGTTTCATGTTTCATCACCTGCTTTAGTCCAAATATTGCTAAAAAAATACAAAATTATTCACGGAATGTGCCTCTAAAGTCGATCAATTTTAACTTGCCTCTTGCTCTCTTATCCCATAATCGCAAAAACATTATCTTTACTGCTATTTTGAGAAAGCTGAGTCATTTTAAAAATTTTTTTGTAAAAATTCATTTTTAAACTTTCATTAAAATTTTTTGATAAATTGAAAAATAATGTTTTTTTCAAGGAATGGACTCCAAATTTAACTTGATTTAAATAAAATTTAAATTGATTTAAAAATGGTTTTTTTGTGAGATTTATTAACTCTTATTCTATAAATGCGATATAATATGATCAAGGTGATCAAAACACAACACTTTGTTGGAATTTCATGTAAGTTAACAAATCTTATGGGTCACAATTATAGATTCTTTGCTAGTAAAAGCAAGTTGACTTGAGATTTGAAAGATTTGATTTCAACTTGACTTTGGTCGAATAATAAAAATTTTTTATTTTTGAAGTCCATAAATAGTTTAAAGACTTTAATTTTACATTAAAATCTTTGTAAAAACAGTTTTCAAATCTAACAATATCAAATTTTCAAGAAAAACATTTGTCAAATTTATTTAAAAATGAATTTTTAGAAAATAAAAACTTGATTTGAATTAAAAGTCCACCCATTGTATTTACTCGCATTACTTATTATGAAATGAAATTTCCACGTAAGCGTTATCGCCATTATTCAGGTAAGGAACTAAATAAATAAATAAACTATGCGAGAGCAACACATATGTTAGAAAATAGCATGAATGAATATAAATCAATTTAGTTCAGTTTCTAGATTAAAATTTAAGATTACGATAAAGTGAAATGCAAAGTAGAGAGAGAAAAAGTTTCAGGAAAAAATTATTTTCTATTGAAAGCGATAAAGTGGCGGCAATTGCTTGCATACGAGAAGGCAGTAATCATTTGACCCCCATAAAAATGCCTCTCTTTACGGTCTTTTTATTATCATTTATTATGTCTTTCAATTTGTATTTATATGTACGCATTTGAAAAAATATCAACAAACAACAAATTATGAGCGAACGAGTGTTTGTATGCATTGGCATGAATAATTGTGTGTTGATGAATTCTAAAATGAATTTTATTTTCGGGGTGGACAATTGAGTGATGATTTTGATTGTTAAATTTTTATTTTATTTTGAATAAATTGAAACATGCTGTTTATAAGGGGAAAGGAGGAGGACATAAATGTCAATGTCTTCTTGCTTTTGTTTGGCTATTTGACTAGAAATTATTGAAAATTTTATTTTTCAATATCACAGATTAAAATTTTGTAAACAAAGCAATTTCAAAGAATATTCAAATTTTCAATAGATAAAGCTTAGAATATAATCAAGTTAAAACAAAATCATTTGAATATTTTAGAAAACAAAATACAAGTCAAAAAGAATAAAATACTAAAACCAAGCATTTCCACATTTCATGAGAAATAGTAAATAGAGCCTTCATCTTTCAATACCATTCTAATGATTTGTCTCAAATTTCATTCTCATTTTCATCTGCCTTAGAAACAAAAGGTGACGAATGAGTGAAAAAGAGAAACGATCAGATGTTTGAAAAAAATATTCCAAAAGTGCTTCATAAATCACTCACACATCATCAGATCACAGCACACAATGGCACATTCACATTGCTTTGCGTAAAAGAACCGGAAATTGTTCAAAATGAATTGTAAATGAGTCACAACACGCATAATGGAAGAATAAAGATGAAGTCGCTCGCTCTCTGCCTTTTATTTTGATGAGAGAGTTATTGAATGAGAGAGAACGAACAGCGCAATACTCAATTCATGGAGTTTAATTGATTAATAGTATATGCGACAGGAAGTGAGGTTTTAAAAAAAGTTTACTCGCTATTTGCCTATTTGCACTACACTTATTCAGTCCAACTCTCTTGACAATTTTCTTCCATTACTTATTTGTAGGATTGCAAAAAAAGGAAAGGAGGACAGTTGATGAGCAAATATTTTACTTTGTACTTTATTCAATGGCTTTAGAGTGTTGAGAATTGCGTTCAAAGAGCACAAATAAAGTGCTCTTGTTGTTTTTAAGGATTTTTCATGTATATAAATAAAAATTTCAAACAAGATTTTCATTAAAAATTTAAATTTGAACAAAATTCTTATCACAACTTCCTTATTATTTAAATTAAATGTTATTAGTTTAATAAATAACAAATGAAAATCCTTCACATCACAAATTGCTGATAAAATATCATTTTCATATTTTTCAATAGAAAAGTATCAAGTTATTTCAAATAAAAGAATAACAAATCACAGTGCATTTATTACAATAATAATCCGCAAAGTTGCAGTCTCAAACAAAGTGACAAAAAACGGTCTGAAAGAAAAAGATGAAGCAATAAAGCATCAAGTGACTTTATGACTTCATTTCTCATTTGCAATATTGCAATATTTTTGCATTCCATCATGAATGAAGTGAAAGAATTGAATTTCATCTGAAGAAATATTATTGCGAAAAAAACGTGGCAAAGTTGACAGAAGAAGAATGAAAATGATGATGATGATGATGTCATTCAATAATAAAAGCTGCATAATTAATTGCATGCAGAAAAGTTTCTTCTTTTCTTTTTTTATTAACTAGACAGATAACACATGCCTGTTTTTTATAGACACATTGCAGTCTGATGTTGTTTGTTGTCTAGTCGCAGAAATGAGAAATAATAAATAATATTTTTTTTTCATAATGTGGCATGCGAGATCGCAAAGAAATGAAATGAAATGTCGATGATCGAGTTTAAAGATTCACAATAAAATGAAGTGAGCGTATAAATAACACTTGTTGAGTGTCATTGAGGATGAGCACATTAACATTTCATTCCGAGTGGTTTTTTCGTGTTTGTCGCTACATGATAGATATTTATATTCAGATTAATTCCATTATTTCTTCTTCCTTTTCACAGAAATTTTATTTTAAACTTAACATAGTCAGTGCTAAAGGAATTTACTTTTTTTTATTAAGCTGAGTCATAAAAAGAAAAGAGTAAGTAAATAAGAAAGATTCTTTTCTATAATGTTCCGTGACTCAAATTTTTAATTTACCTTTTTGAGTGATGTGAAGAGAGAAGTGAAAGAATGTGATGAATATTTTTAATAAAAATTCAAAAGAAACTGTTGGATCGAGATTTTTATGAATCATTATTTGAAATATTTTGTTAACTTTTTCTATATTAAATTACAAAATATTCTTTCAATCCCACTCAAAAAAATCATTACAATATTTGCACAGTCAATACAATTTTTTCGCCAATAATAACAATAACCAACATATTTCTCAAGTGTGTCATTTATTGAATATTTTTCTTTTTCTTCTTTCTTTTACTCTTTACATCATGCACAACAAAAAAGGCATGTGTATAGGAAGAGGAAAGAAAATCACACGAAATAATAACAAAATTTTTCTCATAAAGCTGGTGACGCGAAAGCAGTAGCAAAAAAATATTAAAATTTTATCAGTCATGGCTGAGAAATGTAGAGCAAAAGCGTGGGCGAGCGTAAACAGTGAGTAAATATGCGCCACATTATTAATAAGAAATGTGTGCACACAGCAGCCACAGTGCAGAGTACAGAGCACATTCACTTCATCTCGTGCTGCTTAAAAAAATTGTTGTTATTTTTGTCATTAAAGAGAGCTTTTTTTTGCAACATATGTTGGTTGCGCTTATTATTTATGGTAATTTAGGTCGCTTAACAGGTCACTATGGGGGTAGTTAAGAGAAGTATTAATAATAAGCTCGTATGAGTATATAATGAATTGTGTCCATTTATGTAATGTACCCAATTATGCAGCAGCCGCAAAAAATAATGGCATTTCACACTCGACATTTTGCGTTGATTTCATTCATTCATCACAAAAATACACTGGCAGGCGGGAATAAATCAAATTTGAAAATCAATCAAGTCTATTCGACCGATATGAATTGAATGTGACTTATTCAAGAATGTCTTTAAGTTGCGTAGTTAAAGAAGTAGGAAATTCAGTGTGCTAGTAATTAACAATCATTAAACATTAAAAAACATTTACGACCATTATCCCTTAATTAACCAATTAATAAAGCATACCATAGCAGCCTCTGTGTGTAGCTTAATTGACCATAAAAAAACGTCTTTAAAGACATCCACTCTAGTCTAACTAGTTTATCATAGCTAATGTGTGAGTGTTAAAAGGAATTTTTAGTTAGCAAAAACTTTAAAATTGCACACAAAATTTTTACCTAATTCATTATGACCGATACCGTGAAACTTTTGTAATTACTCACACTTGAGTTTTTAATTAAGATCGATATAAGTTCTTTTCTAGCATTTAAAATGATTTAAGTTTTAAATTACAGAAAAACTTAGAAATGACTTATTTTTAAAAATGTAAACAATAACATGAAAGCAATTTGAATTTAAAAAAATCGTTATAAATGTCTTTAGAAAAATGCGCTATTATCAAACTATTTCAATCATTTATTGATTATTTAAAAGTGTTTCTAAAATGTCTTTTAATTTTAAAAAAACTTATTAAAGGCGACATGTGACAGTCAAGTTCATTTCAATTCGACTGCTCTCTTTTTCTGCCTCACTTCTTCTCGATCAAATGAAGAAAAAAAAAAGTTGATTTCCATACATAATTAAATTGGCAAAAATGAGAGGCAAATGATGTCAATAACATTTCAAAGTTTTGTAGCTTCTGACTCGTACATGCACAGACACATGCAAACACTGTGGGGAATATCATAATTGAATAAATATTCCACATTATTAATGTAAATCGAAATTAAATTTGTGAGCTTAATGAATAAGCGAGTTTATTTCTTTTACTGCTGTCACGAGTGACCCTTAATAGGAATTTAGTTGATTGATAAATCGATTCGACCGCAAGTAGTAGTTTTTGCAATAAATTTGACTAAAAATTTTTTCAAAATTTCAAAATTATCAATATAAATTGCTTTTCATGTTCACTAACGATAAATAAATCACATTTCATTAAATTTATTTATCAAAATTGACTTCATTTTATGGAGAAGCAAATCTCTTCGCCCAACTCAATTTGTATTTTACTCATGCAGATATCAAATTCAAGGGCGTATTTATATATCGGAAAAGACTGACGAAGCTGAACAAGTAAGAGCATTCTGTATTTATTCATCAATTTTTCATCACAATATAAAATTTGAGAAGAGTGAATCGTGAAATTGAAAAATAATTGCTTGTGAACAAAGTAAGGCGAGTAAGAGATATACTCGGTTCTTTTTTAACCATATGTAAATATCATTTTTGAGTATGCGGCGTGGGCATAAACAGTGAAGTATATTTAAACACAATTCTGATTGCAGTAAATTAGCATACTAATGACATGTGTGAGTATGAGCTAAGTTTAGAAGAGAAATAAAATTTTGTAATTTCCAAACACACACACAATTTCTTAACATTTCAAGTGTTTCATTTTCAAATATTAACTCAATAATTACAATTGTGTCATCATAAATGATACAAAGAGAGAAGTTGTAAAATAATTTTCAAGAGTATTTCGCATTAATATATTATTGAAGGTCAGTGGAAATTAGAAAATAGCAAATTTCGTAGCAAAGCAACGGTGCACAAAGGAGGAAAATGTGATTCATGCAGAAGATGAGATTATTTCATCGTTGTATGAGAAAAAACGACTTTATAAATATTTTTAGTAAGTAATTGACGAAGAAAAGAAGATAAAATTGCCGAAAAGTCCCCATGAATCGCCTCCTTCACTTTTTTTCTCTTACTTGTTCATGACAGGGAAAATAAATAAATAAATGAAATGTAAAAGTTTTTTCCTCATCTCTGTTTTGCGAGCGAGTGAAATGTTTCAATTAAGTCTCTTTTTTTAGTGAGGAAGGGAATGAAGAAATAAATTTTTAAAAACAAATATAAGCAACAGCATGTGTGGTGTAGCATAGCGCGTAGAATATTTCTTTTCTAACTCTGTGACTCATGAAATGAGACTTTATGATGATGATTAACTTCCTTTTTACAAACACATTGAATTGACATTTGCCAAGCAAGAGATGCTGGTAGGAAAATTTCATTATTATTAAATTCGCGAGAAAAATAAATTGAAATTAAATTGACAAAATTTTTCTAAGAGGAAAATTAAAGTTTGGCTTTAATTTAAATGAAATATTACAAATTAATTCTCAACACAATATAAAAGCAATTCATTCTCTCTTTATCGCTGTCATTGTTGTTTTTCATCCATCTACATATACAATTCTCAATGACAAATTAAATTCATGCATTGACATCTCATACTAAGCAGTTTAATCTAGTTGGCAGCAAGAAAAAAACTTTTCTCATTCACTTAAATGTTTAAACATAATGAAATAAATATTTATTTCATCAAACAACAGCAAAAAAAAGTGCTCAAAGTCGCGCGTATAGAATTAAAAATTAAAGCACAGAAAAAAGAAAAAAAAGAGAGAGTGGGGATTAATTCAATTGTTTGGTGCTACTTGACAATTCTTTACATCCTTAAATGGATTTGCTGTGTGACTCAGACAATTCAATTTATCGCCATATTTTATTTTGCTTTAAAACATTATCATGCAAATGTTTAATGTAAATATTTCATTTATATCAAGGTTGCTGGTGCCGTTTTAACTGTCTATCGACACTCTTTTGTTTGCATTAAGAACACGATAATTTATCAAACAACTTCTGTCACTACAATTATTGTGGGAGAGAGAAGAAACCTTTAAGATTTCAAATTTTCAACTTGCATCAAAAAGACTATAATAAAAATGAAGAAAAACTGTTGCACAAATCGTTAAAAGTTATTTTCGTAATCGGATTGAGAAAATCTTTCATAGTTCATGTCCAGATATGTATGCTTGATGTTTTTCTTATTTTTCTCAACTTCCTTCCTTTTCTCTTTGCAAAAGTTATCATGAAATAAATTATTAAGCAGCTATTTGGCGCCATTTTCATTTACATCCGAGTTGAATCCACAATCGACTTTCTAAGAGCATCGGAAGGAGGCAAATGAAAAGAAAATTAATCCTAATTTTAATAAAGAAACAAACAATTTTTTTATCTTGATTATTCATGAGAAGCTTACGGCTTTCGGAAGAATCCATAAGATAATTAAATAAGAAAAATTCTTTTATAATTTTTTTGCTGTTGTTGCATAGGAGAGAGAGCTGTTGTTGTTCACGTGTGTTTAATAATGAGAAATTTATGAGAATTTTTACCATTCTCATTGTTTATATCAGAACTCGCATATGCATGTGTTTAAAAGATTATGAGAGTTATAAATTATTAAATTTTAATGAAACATTTATAAAATCAGCTTGAATTTTTAGTCAATGAAAAAAACCATTTCCAGCATTTTTCATTCAAAAGCAAAGCATTTTTTAACATTGACTTTTGCAAAGTTTTGATTACGTCTGGATTTTGCTCTTTGATCTCATTTTTTGAAAGAAAAAAAAATAAATTTCCTCTCAATGATGGTCGATCGATGAAATTGATTTTTTTTTGAAATTGTATGTTGTATATTGGATATGAAATTTCTTCTTTATTTACATAAACTTGTTAGTGAGTGAGTGAGTGAGTGGTGAAAAGGAAAAAGAAATGAGAGGCCATTTGAGAGTCTTCTTGGAAATTCTTCAAGGGCTTTTATATGAAGAAAGAGTGTGGCGAATTGGAAACTGTGTCTATGGACACTTTATTAATGAAAATTGAGAGTGATAAATTTTAAAGAAATTTCTTGAATTGATTTTTTTTATCATTGAAATCGAACTCTAGCATTTTCTTTACTTGTTTACTTGTGAAAATTTTCCGAACATTATAAATTTATTAGCATTTTATTTCTTGAGAATTTAATTAGATCTCGATAAAGGGAAATAAATCAGACACTCTAACTGTGAAAACAAACACCAACGAGAAAAATATGATTGCGCATTGAAGGAAAAACTATCAAAACAGTTCTTTATGAACAAAAGTAAACAAATCTCTTCTGTTGATTCAGAAAGTTTACATCATTAGCAATAATTAGCATGAATTCAATTCCTCATTTAGTTAGTTTACTCGATTGTATTAACTTAAAAGTCTCATCTCAGTAACAATAATGAGAAAGAAAAAAGAGAGATCTACTTACTTATTTATGATAATTAATTATTTGATGTCAAAAATTATAAAGTTTCTTTTTCTCTCGAACTTGTTGCATATCACGTGTGTACGTGTGCGGTTCTACGCATAACTGTTTCTCATTCATAATATTAATAATAAATTTGTGCAAAAAAGCATCTATAATTTATCTCACAGTCTATAAATAACCAAAACGCACACAATTTTGCCCTTTTGTGAGCTCAATAAGCGCTCACCAAAAAAGGAATATCATGATTCTCACTGTCTCGCTTACATTTTGAAAAATTACTGACAATTTTCATTTTAAATCTCTGTTCTATTAATAAGAAATGAGCTTTTTACAAATAAATCATAGCCAATTGCAAAGTGCGCTTACATATCACGAATTGAAAAAATTGTGCATCACATATAAAGCTAAACTCGCTTCAACAACTTAGCATACACATGTGAGCGTCGTCGTTTGTCAATCTGAAGGTCATATGAATTAATAATGAGAATTAAAATCTTTAGCGATTTTTCTAGTAGCATATTGCATTGTTTCTAATTAAAAATGGATGCAAAAAGCAGTTTTGCCGCCATATCGATCTGACACACATTTTACTGCTCTCTGTTTTGTATTGTAATTATCATTATACACGAATTTTCAAATAAAGTTAAATTTTCTTGACTCATTTCATCTAATATATATTTCCAAATTCGATGAGAAAACGACAGTAACATACAAAAAAATACTTTACATAACGTTCAACACAATGCAAGTATTCCACCGAAACAGCTAATTGCAATCACGAAATCACGACAGTCGCTATTTAATATTGATAATTGTATTAAACGTTCTTGTTACTTCCATAAATTGATAAAGTATGTTTTTTACATTTCATTTTCACGTCATTCATTGTAAGTTGTGAAATGAAGTTAATTTTATGTTATTGATCACACATACAGCTATAGCGACAAGAAATTGACAATATTTCTATGTATATGAGAAGAAACTGATAATCAAACGAAAGATTTATGAACGATAATAAATTTTTTCATTGACTGAATTGTCAATTTTTATTGAGCACTTTTGTAATATGAGAAGTGTCTCAATGTTGTTATATTTTAGTGGTTTGATCAGGTGGAGATTTCACGTGAGTAATTTTTTTTTATAAGTGAGATATCATATTTAGCTTTATAGTAGTTTTCAACAAAAGAATTTGAGTCTTTGACTACTGACAAAAACAAAAAAAGAAGGTCAAGAGTCGAAGCTTTGTGTGATAGAAATAATGGTCTTATACTTATGATTGATGAACTTTTTCGTGATTGAAGTTCATTTTTGATTGAGTTGATTTTCTTGTCAGATGTTTAAAATACCGGTTGGTTGAATGAAACTTACCTAGAATGAGACAAAGGAAAAGAATTTGCGTATTAGTAAAATTTTTTAGTTCAAAGTATTTTTTTAAATCGTAAAAATTTCCAATTTATTGTTTTCATAGAGAAAATTTTCCGTAATAAACCTCAAAAAGAAAAAAGAAATTCATCACCATAAGCTCGTAAAATCAAAGAAAATCTAGCGCAAAATCGTGACATAATCATTCATCACAAATAACACCTTGCAGCATTTTTCCTCTTCGCCATTAATCAAATTTAGCTCTCTTATAGCCATATAACGGTAACTTAATAAAAAGATAATTTTAATCCCTTGAAACGATTTTCGATAAGAATGAATAAATAAATCGTTTTTAATATAAATTGAAATACTTTCCGCATCATCCATATCAACATAATTTGCTCTTGGACTTTATTGGGCATGTGTGGAGACATGAAAGAATCTATAATATAAAAAATTACAGT
This sequence comes from Polypedilum pembai, assembly GCA_014622435.1. Lineage (NCBI taxonomy): Eukaryota > Metazoa > Arthropoda > Insecta > Diptera > Chironomidae > Polypedilum > Polypedilum pembai. The sequence goes on from JACWBX010003609.1 coordinate 72,940, forward strand.
TATTTTCTCTTAGATGAGAGAAAATGACACAACAATATGGGGAATGACGATGATGGAGGATGAAATTGCGATAGAAAGAGAAAAAACTTGAAAATCTTGATCTCTTTGTGTTTGCCTTTCTGCTCTTTTTAAGAATAAAAACAAAATGATCGTTGCAGGTAATAAAAATCAAATATAAATTTTAAATTCTATAAAATTCATTTGAAAATTCTTTTTTTAAGCTGAATTTAAAGATTTAAACGCATTTTAATGGAAATTTTTCGACTCAATTTACGTTTTTATTTACAAGTTTTTAAGGGTTTTATCAATTTATTAAAAGTTTAACTGATAGCTAAAAAGAATTAGTTCAAATAATTCTTGAAATTAAAGACAAAATGTTTAAAATTTTTCTTTAAAACAGCTAAACAAAGTTAAAGCACAAAAAAAGTCAACATTTTACGATCAAATCGCAGCAGATGCCCACGCACAACTGCACTTTTTGTCTTAATAGATTTCAACACACATTTATTTAAATTAAAACCACTATGTCGAGAGCGCCTGCTTCAACAATTTCTTCAAGGTTATTTAAGGCAATAAATGAATTTAATTTCTTTTTCCTCAGCTTCTGCAATTTTTTTTACGCTCTTGCGTCAATATGCATTTCATTAATGAAGTATCGATGATGATGATGATGTAGTTAAATACATGTGAGTTGGCTCATAATATAATTTGCATAAGACACACTTATTTCATTTCATGATTCTTATCTCTTCTTTCTCGCTTGCTGTGTGTAGGTAGTAGTGTGACGATATGCAAATTGCTCTCATAGAATATCGATATCAATTTACTTTGTGTGGCAGTAGCAATAAAGTCATAACATTTATAGTTATGGATTTTCAGGTTGTCAGTAAATTAAAAAAAGCTAAAATATACCGTCACAGTTGGAACAATGAAATCTGCGTCAGAGCAGCAAGAGACAGAAATCTTATAATTAGAATTAGAAGAAATACTAAAATGGCTCACGATATTACAATAATGGAAATTGAACATGATAATTATACAATTTTTTCAGCTTCGCTCAGCAGCATATTTAATTGACGCATTGAGAGAGAAAAAAAATCTTTAATGATGGTTTAAAAATAACCATTGGGCTCTCATCTGCACAGACAATGAGCTTTTCACTCTCTTACTTTTAGAGTTTTTTATCAATCAATCTTGCTTTAAGCAACAGCTTAAGTGGAAATGCAAGAGAACATGAACGATAGCAAAGCCAGAAATGTGTGTTAAACTTAATGGAAAATTATTTGAGATTAATTAAGGCGATGTGCGTGAGCTAGCGAGAAAGCATAATGCAGCTGAGAATGCAATCAAGTGCCCAAAAATGAGATTTTGCTGTGTCATAAAGAGTGAACGGTTGAACGGTTATACGCAGCAGCCGCCATGTGTTTGGCTTCAATTACCGAACGTGAACAGGCATGTTACTTTTTGTCCCACAAAAGCAGAATTGCGCGGTTATTTCAAATATTTACTTCGTGAGTCATTACATTACTAAGCCAAAGAGAAAAATGAGGAAGAAGTCAAAAATTAAATGATTTTTTTGAAAGGTTTCTCATCGCTCGAAATGGAAATTTCATCAACAAACAATCATTCTGTCTTCGTAACACCATGTTTTGAGCTTTTTAGACCTAAATTTATATTCTTGAACTAATGTCATGGACATTCAGTGCTCTGTCTCACTCTTTTTATACAATCATTTACCTTTCCCGTAAACGACATAATTCTTCTCCTTTATATATCTTTTTTTGCGCAAAAAAACTTTAAAAACTGCTTAAGTGTATGTCGAGGCGTAACTATGAATATAGAATGTTTTAAAATTGTTAATGAAATGATGAAAGAATTCCATTTTTTTATTGTATGGCAAAAAACTACTGCTGCTGTTGCTGTTAAAAGGGTTCAACAAAATTCATGTAATATTATCTTTAAATCTACTAATTATTGTTCTTTGAAATAATTTTCACGCTCTATTTCAAACGCATTTTTAACACACTTGATTTATTAACAATTGATACAAAGAATTTGCCGATCCCTGCAAAACACTTCACTTGAGCAAATAAAAACAACAAAAAGGTCCCATAAATAAATTTACTTTATTTCTCCTCCTCCTTGTTACAAGAATTGTGAATTGTTTTAAAAAAAACGGCAAATGAAGAACAGAGAAAGAATTTTATTATAATAAAAAAAAATCAAGCAAGAAATCTACAAGCGAAAGAGCAAGAGAGAAAAAGGAGGTTAATAAACTTCTTAATTTTCATCTTTTCTTGACTAATGTGTGTTTATATGTGTACATTGTACAGACCCGTGATCTTTATCAAAAGCACATAAAAGTTAAAAACAAATTCTCCTCTCTTTTTCCTTTTTCTCATTCACACAGAGTGAGAGTGGAAGATTAAAAACCTTTTGACCCTCAATTTGCCTCAATATAAAGTAATGCTAGCGAAAAGTTTGTCTGATGATCACCGCCATGGAACCGCCAACGATGTGTATCATGGCAAATGCTATTACAATTTGTTCCTTCTCTCTCTTTCTCTTTCACTCCTCAGTTGGTTTAATCAAAAATTCTAACCGCAGCCCATGCGAGTGACTATGTATGTATGAGTAGCGATTGCTGTGCTAATGTATGTTTATTTACCGACTGAATTTGTCTACGGAGCGTGTTATTCATTAGTGTATGATTGACGGTATGGATATGGATATTGCCTCTGAGAAAAAATTATGTGAAATACATATAAACATTGTTGTTCTATCTCTCTCGACTATAAGCAAGGGGAAGTTTTCGAGGAGCGACATCCGGTGCGCTTAAATCATTGTCTATCTCTTCTTATGCTTCTGTGTTTTATTTTTAACAATATTACCTTATGTCTTGTGTCGTTTCAGTCATATATTTGCATTTCTTTAAATGTTTGCTCTTCTCTTAGTCAATGTTAGCTTACTTAATAATAAACTTGATGGTCTTTTCAATTTGTCTACATAAAACATTCATACTTGATCTTTTTTAATTAGTTTTAATTGTTAGATTGTCATAACGTTCTATTTTTTTCTTTCTCTTTTATTATGAAGAGAATAGTTTTAAAAAAAATCTTTCTTTTTCTTTCATAAAATTCTTTCCATTTCATCTGTCGTTTACTAACTAAACAATGTCTCTTTATTTAAAAATAGAACTTTTCACTCATTCTTTATTTTCCGAGAACGAATGTTAAATATCACTTTTCACATGTGTCGACTATCACAAAAGAATGAAAAGAGAAAATTGTTTAATGTCTCGCACCCTGTCACATTTATCTCACGATGTAATACTCACAATTTTCATTCCCTTTCATGCTTGCTATTACGTGGTCATAAACATGATTTAATTTTTTTCTCTCTCTTTCTTTTTCTCATTATAGTGTTATAAAGATCTTTTTATTATAATGGATGCCATTGTCGAATTGATGATAGTATAATAACATGCTATAACTATAACCTGCTACTTTCAGTTTTTTTTTTTTCATTTTGATTTTCGTCTCTCAGTCGCGCCGCCACCTCCCAAAACAAAAACCGGTACATTATAGAGTATAAAAAACAATGAGATGAAACTCTCATTTAATGTAGTGCAGAATTTTGTAATTTAGTTTGGGTCAGTTAAGCAGAAAAACTATCTTAATTTGGTTTCAAATTTAATTTAACTTTTCGTCTTATAAATTAAATTTTAATACATTGCTCTAGATTTGAATATTCAAACAAGTAAACTTCAAAATGTTGTCATTAAAACAAAGAGTCTTTGCCTTGCATAAGAAATATTCAATAACAATTTTTAAAGTAATTCATGAAACACGAGGCTCTGTGCGTATGAGTTAAGTATGTAGCGAGTGAGCATATTTTCATGAAAGTCTACTATAATGAAGGTGTTTCACACGCATACATTAAATAAATTTGCCACTCGTAAAATTAGTGCTCTCAACCTGAGCTCTGATTACTTGACATGACCGTTAGGATTTTATTTTTATGTGCAAAAAAATATCATTTTTGACATTTTGGAATTTGAAATGAGCAAAAAAATAAGACTGGCATTTAGTTAGAGACAGTCAGCCCACATTGGCGAGTAACAAGCAGCAACGACGAAAAGGTTATTTGCTGCTGCTGCATGTTTATCAATACTTTTTGATCATTAAATATTATCAGTCGCTTCTCTCAGGGCAACAATTTTTTATGTCCCTCCGCATGCATGCACTTGAGAGTGTTCATTCTCCTTTACATAATTGATAAGAGCAGACATTGCTGGAATGTTTATGATGCGATACACTCACAATAATTACAAACTAAATAACTTTTAAAAAGATCTAAAAAATGCTTTTTTTCTTTCTTTTTTGTTCCCTTCGCTATCGCTCACTTACTCGAAAAAAGAAACGGTGAATGTCAAGTTTGATATTGAGCAATGACTCATGTCGTTGTAATAACATTAATCTTATATGTGTATATAGAGAGAATGTATGCATTTAGAGATAAACACATAGAATGAAGCTTACTTGATCTCTCAAATGTCAGTTCAGTGTTAAGTGTCATACTAAAGTTTATCTCTATCTCATTTTTGTATTAATAATAATTATCATTCATTACTTTATATAATCTTTTTTTCCTTCTAACTATTGCATGTCTTATATTTTGTAAATAAATATGATGATAATATTTTTAAACTTGAAAGCATTTTTAATATAAAAATTGCAATTCACGAACTTTAAAATTTCACGAAATTTCTTTTAAAAATCTACAAAACTGCAAACTCATAGAAAACTCAAAATTGAATTAAATCTCACTTTAAAAGCCATTTCCATATCTCAACACACTCGACTAATTTTATTTTATAATTTTAGCGTAAAGTGAGTAAATGATAAAAGTTATGTGGTAAATGTGGTTATACTCTGCCTCATCATGTTCACAATATTTCTATCTCTAAAACTAAAACATATGCGATAAAAACAAATTTGTAATTTTAATTACTTTAACTTAATTCTAGTTTATTTAACTTTGTCATGACAACGCTCAAAATTATTAATGATAAAAATTAATTATTAATTTTCTTAAATTGACAATAAATGGAAGAAATAAATTTGATGACATTTTGTCGTCTAATTCTATTATCATTAAGCGAGAGGAAGACTGGTGATGCTAAAGAGATATTTTATGGCAATTAATCTTAACGAAGTTTCTCTCTCTCACTCTCTTGACTTCTAATCATTTAACATTGAAAAAATTTGTTTTAAACAAGAAATAATAGAAAATTTTATTTTCGTTATTTCAGAATAAAAGTCAAAGTATTCTCTTGTTTCGTGTTCAATAATCATCAAAATAACGAACAAACAAAATACACAATAGAAAAATTAATTTGGTTCAATTTTTCCTTGTCGCCGACAGATTATCCTGCGATAAAGTCCAAGAAAAGAAAAACATTCATTCGAAATTATAAGCATTTGCCGGTTTCTGAAGATGATTACGATGATGTCATTGGCCAATAAATAAAAATTATTCAACTTATGAATGAATGTGTTTGCCTCTATCGCAATAAATTTAGTCATCATCCTTGACCGTTTGGCTTTTTTTTATTTGCTTCTTTTTCGTATACTTGACACTCACTTACTTTACTTGCTCGTGTGATTTTGTCATTTTTTCAACTTTCATGAGAGAGTAAAGGATTAATAATGAATCAGATTGATTTTGGGTGAGTCACGAGATCTCTCATCAATTGTCTGACAAGCAATGATTTACCTTATAAGCGAATAACATGTTTTGTTAGCTATTTTTGGCAACAAATTTTCTTTTTCTTCTAATTTAAAGGCTCTTTTTGAGAAAATTTGTAATGACCATCGGAAGAGATCAATAATTGATGGTAAATAACAAATAAAAGCTTAAAGGTGCCCGATTGACCATGAATTATATAAACAAAAGACGACAAACGATGTTGTTATAAGAGTGAAATGCATACAAGAAGTATGTGAAGGCATTTTCGCATAATTGATGATGTTTAAAACCAGAACTAAGCATCTTATGATGATTTAAAACCTCATTTATGAAAAGACATTTCGCACAGCCATTTTATGTATTTTTAATTAAGCTATAAAGAAGCTTTTGATGTATGTTTTTATGTTCTACTTCATCGAGCACGAGAGTGACACGAAGTCAAGGACAAAAAAATCGAAAGAACCGCTCATCGATCAATTTTTTGATGAATTTTAATTAAATCAAAGATTGCGGCAGAAAAAATTGGAATTCAATTAATTTTTTGGGCTGAACTATCGATGCCGCCTTCATGTCGTTGGTCTTATACTTTAATGATGTTATTAATTATTTTATTTCGCCTCAAATAGATGTTGAAATTTTGCTCTCATTTTACTTCAAACGCATTTTCATTACTACATGATCGAGTAATAAGAGACATATCAATTTCAATGCACACCGAGTTTTAGACATTGGCATATGTCACACTAATAACCGACAAGTTTTTTCATATTTTTGCACAACTTTTTCTTTTTAACCAACTTTGGTAATATTTCTTCTTTCAACAGTGGTTTAGATGTGTGTTCGATTTACTAAGTGAGTAAGAGAGAAGGAAAGATTAATACCAGTAAGAGCTTGTGTCATTTTTTTTTTCTGACAGCAAGTTGATTTATTGTTTCAACTTTGTCCAGTGAACTCAGATGAAAATTTTCTTTAAAATATTTCAAAATTTAAAGAATTTATAATTATAGCATTTTTAATGAGCTTCAATTTGTCTCGATTGTAAATAATTGCACAAAATATTTTGCAAAATCATCATCTCAAAGTTTTTGTTTCTATAACATTGTAAAAATTTCATAATATTAACGAATCAATTCCCACCTCCACGCGAATTACTTCATTGGCAGTTATACAAAATACTCAGTATGGGGTTAAGCAGTAGTTTTAATTCTATTTCATATTTCCTCAAAACTATCGTCATATGTATGCAATACACATGAGAAAGAAGACGAGTGTGAAACAAAAGAATAAAAAATGCACACATGTATTGGTTCTAAGTGAAAGACATATGTGAAGACAACACAACCCAAAAATTTCATTTTCTTCATCTTCATCGTTAAGAATTATTCTCAGAAAGTGAGCCTTGAGTGCTGGCTGGCAAATGAGAAAGAAGAAGAACCTGCATATGGAAGGCGACAGAGGGAATATTTTATGGAATAAAATGAAAATGCCATTTTACAGCTTCCTCATAGCTCTTTTTCTTTCTCTCTCTCCGTTGCACTTACAATATGCGGGACTAATTCTGCACAAAACTGTATTTTTAGAATGAAAAATTTTTTCTCCGTTTGCATTTCACATTTCTGCAATTGACGAGTACAAGTTGAATAGCTTAGCTTTTTTTTCTCTGATTGTGACTGGCCGAGTTGCTTTGTTTAAATAAATAAAAGCAATCAGTAATGTGTAGGATAGATGTCATCTGATAAAATCTAAAAGATTTTCATCTTTTATTACAAAATGCGTCATAAACTCCCTCTATGCATCTCTCATCAACATCAATTCTTTTTTTTCATTTTTATTCGCCAGACGGGAGCAACAAATTGAAAAAATGCACATACAATGCAATTTAAAAAAGAGAATTTAAATTTGTTAATGTGGAAAGAGTGAATTGAAAATTACTTAATATTTCCTCCTTCTATGTCGTTATCACTGCTGGTTATTGCCTGTTTTCATTCAAAAGTTATCTTTTTTGTTGCAACACAAAACTCTTTATGATATTTTTTAAAACAATTTTTTTCTTCTCTTTATTCACTTTATTTTGATATTTTTTTTCTTGCACTATTTTCTTCTTTTTCTCTCAAACTTTTAATCTTATCAGGCACTCAATTGTGAAGAGATAAACTTGCACCATGTATGATCACACAATTCAATTATAATAATAAAAATCTGTTTATAAATTATAATACCGTGAGACCGAATCGTTATGGATAAAATCAAAAAACGACCTGAACTGCACGACACTCTTTTACATTCTGAGAAAAGGCTAGACAATTTAACACACTGATGAAAAATAAAAATATTTTCACCATTGAGAGAGAGAGACTCTCTGAGAAATTTATGGTGGAATGAAGTTGAAAATGAAATTTTTTGAACGTTAACTTGAATTGAAGTTAATTAACCGACAGATTTAGAGTTGATAGTGATGACAGAATGAGATGAGATATTGATAAGATTTAAAAATTCACATAAATAATTAATCTTGAAAAATAATAGAATTTTCTAGTTAGTTACTATTACTTTCTACTAGAAACTTGTTATGCCTAATCTTGTTTGTTAATTTATACAATTTATTACTTTAAATTTTTAATTCTGCTTGTCATTGCAAATTTTATGAATTAATAAATTTATAAAAAATTCAATTTAAACTTTATACTCTCAATTTCTCACATTGTTATGAATTTCATAGGAATTCTTTTCTCTTTCTCAAAAAATAAAAATCAACAACCACAAGTTGAGTTTCATGACATCTCAAATCACAATTGCAAATTGTCTGCACGATCTTTCTATTCAATAATTTACACCGCAGTTTATGTGAATTAATTTAAAATAATGTTGAACTGATGAAAGATTTGATAAAGAGTAAAGAGATGAAAGAGAGAAAAAAAAATCAGTTGAAGTGGTGAAAATGAATAAAGACTGAGAGAAAAAAATTTCAAATTTTTCAAAGACGTTATGGATTATTTTATGAATAAAAACAAAAAGACAAATTTTTATTTAAAGTGATATTCAAATTGCATTTTACGAAGCTAAAGCCCATTCAATTAGAATGCATTAAAGAGGTCCCCCAAAATAATATTATAATGATTCAATGATATTTATTGCGTTTAAGTACTTATTGAATTAATTTTATGATATTGTTGCTTGATCATTGTTCGTGCCATGACTATGACTTTTTTTAAAACTTATAAAATTAATCATACATGTTTCTTTTTGTCTGATTACAAATGTGCTTTTATTGTATTCAATTGAGTTATAAAAACTTTTTTTTATAGATATTCAGCAACGCGCGATTACTACTAATCTATTTTTAAAACTTATTTTATCTAAATAAAAAATTTTGGGAAACAAGTCTGTTGATATTTTAGCGTAAGTCTATAAAATTAATTTAAAAGTTTACATCAGTCATTTATTGAACTTCTTGGCTTAAAAATAGTCGCTCGATGACGACAATAAATCATTAAATATCGTTTGGTTTCCTCCTGCTGCTACTGAGTTCTATTTGTGTGTGTTTTTTTTATTCTCAGATCTATCACAATCAGATGACCCACAAATAATTAAGTCAACCATCTGGCTGTGTTAATTGTTTATCGTTACAAAGCAGAAAATGTTCCAACATTAAAAAGAAGCAATTTTCTGTGTTTTGAGGCTTGAATTTTTCTCTTCTTAAATCACCAATTCGTGAGGTACGCTAATACATGTATTTATTTATTTTTTCTCTCTTGTATGTGTATATGAAGCGTTTACTGATTTTTTTGATTGAATAGTTAGAATGATTGGAGATTTAAAAAAAAATTGGGAAGTAATAGTTATTGAAATTAAGTGGAATGCTGACACAGTTTGAAGAACTTGCATGTTTTTCTTTTTTTATTGCCTTTTAGCGGGAAAAATGTTGTTTATTCTTGACAAATTATAGCTTATTTCCCATCAAAATAAATTAACCTAGTGCCTTTGAAATGATTGTTGCATCAACTCAATTAGTTGATTAGTTCTTACACTATACCACATCACAAGAGAGAAAGAGAGAAAATAACAACATAATGAAATTTATCAAATAAACCGCCAGCCAAGCTCGTAAAAATTGAAATGTTACACAATTTACACGATCCATTGATGCAATGCAAATGCGTTCTCTTTTAATATATTTTTCTGTGGTTTGAAACATAACATTAGTATCTTAAAGTGAATGTTTTTCTTTCTATTCCTTGACTCTTTCTTCCACTTGAGATAAGAGAAGCAGAAGTTTTTTCTCTACATTTTTAAATACAATGTTGTTGATATTTTTAATGTGTGGGATAAGAGAAAAAGATGATATGAACAAGGCGTTATAGATTGTAAGAAAAAAGTATACTTAAGTCTTTGATTCAGTTAAAGATGAGCATCACAATCAACTTACCTAGAATGAGAAAAATTAAATAATTTGCATTAAAATAACGTAAAAATTTAAAGAAACATATTCAAATTTTGTTTACAAACAAAAGTCAAAATTTCTAACAAATTAAATTTTCAGTAAAAGTGCTACAGAACTCTACCAAGATTCAATTAGAATCCATTGAAAATAATGTAAAGACATTTAAATTGATCAACTGTTATTGTTCAAGTTTGCAATTACTGTGATTAATCAATGCTTAATAAAAAATCGCTTCATTCACATTTTAAAAACAATTCCATTCATTTAACAACTCTTTTCTTCCTATTCTTACCATTCATAGAGCCACAATCAATATTCTAGTCATCTCGCCTTGTCATTGACACTCTCATTCTCAAGTAAACGCAAGAATTTATTAGAAATTCCAATTTGATCGTATGTAAACACGCAAATGGTGCAAGAGAACAAGAAAGACATTCATATGAAAATGCATACATAAAGTGAAATGTGTTAATAACAATAAAGTCACAAGCCCGTATAAATTCAATTGAGTTATTTTCTCGTCGGTTTCTTCTTCTTTACCAAGCTCAAGATGTCGCTGTCGAAGAGGAGGAAGAAGCACAAAGAATTCTGTTTTCTGATGTATTTCTTAGAAGTCAAAGATGAGCATAAAAAGCAAATACTCAAGTCGAATATTAACGACCCATTTGTTTATGTTTATTTTCTTCTTCCCGTTCTATACTCATCAGCTCTTTCCTGGCCTCAACCTCGATCTCTATCGTTTAGTAAAAGTGCATCGAATTGACATAGAAATAAAATTTTTATAATCATAACTTAACCCAAAATGACTCTTGAGATAAGTAAGAGTAGAATTTAGTAATAAAACTATTAAAAATCGAAATTGACCACACATTAAACTTGCCGCTCATATGATTTACGGTTGGTTTTCTTCAATAATCTTCTAGTCGGATGAAGTCTGATTGAAAATTTATAGCCATTAAATAGCAATGAGGCTTCTGACGCTTGCCGCAGTCATTATCTGCCAATATTTTTTAATTCTCTTCATTCTCATCAATGGAATAAAAGAGGGAAATAGGTAATTTTTCACAAATCTTCTTCATCATTTCTTTCTCGCAAGTCAAGTGAGAAAAAATCTGTTAATCATTTTTGATTTAAACGATTTGCATAAACTTGATCTCAAATTTCACGCAATAACAGAAGTTCAAAGCGTAAATTACAATTGCTGACTAATCAACTTTAATGTGTACACAATGGAAATCTCAACGATCTTCTCCCATAATAATAAAACTTTTTTTTATCATTTGCTTCATAGCGCTTCATCTCTCATGTCCATCATTATGAATCAACATCTTAAATGATTGCTGCTTTATATTACTGTAAAAAGAAGAATACATAATTACTCGCACAAAAACTCTGTAAATTATCCACAATGATAGAGAAAGAGTGATTGACTAATGAAATTGTAATTTTATTTAATAATTCAAAATCTGCCTAGAATTTGAGCTCTCTTCATACTTATCATAAAAGTACCATAAATAGAAGGAAATAAGAGAAGAAAAATCGTAAATAATTTAACTACAAAGATCCATTGTATTGAAAACTTCCATCTAAAGCGAGACAGGCACTGTTAATGAATTTTAATTTTCATTTATCGTCAACAGCGTTGATTGTTTTTCTTTTTTTGTTTCGAATAAAAATCGAAAGCGAAACGCTCGTGCTCTTTCCCTAATTTTGGTGCGTCCCAGTTCTCGAATGTCTCAATTGCGTTTTAAGATGAAAAAATTTAAATCCATAATAATCACATTTTTCATTATTACTTTAACTAAATTTGGAGTGAAGAATAAACTTTTACGACACACGCATGATTGTGAGGGGCTTTATGAGATTTAATAACGATGAATGAAAGTAGAGTGAAAAAAAGGAAGAGAACAATTGAATGAGCAGCTTTAACCCGTATTTGTAGCAATTGTTCGACACGAGACTCAAAATAAAACTCTTTTTTTCGTCATCATTGAGTTGAAATTTCCATCTCGCATTCATCACAAGAAAAAATGCAATTCTCAGCTCTTTATTTTGCATACATCACGCAAAATGAATTAGCAATAAGAATGAAAGTGCAGACATGTCCGGACAGTGTTGATTTCATTGAAGTTAATTGGAAGTCTGTGTTGATGAGATAATTGGAAACAACAAATAATAAAATGAATTTAAGTCGTTATAGATTGAAACAATTCTTGTATTTGATCAGAAATTAAGGAAAAATTTGAATAAAAGTTTGTGACTAAATACTAAAATGTTTCTGTTATTATTCCATAATTGTAATGCTTTAAGTAGCTCAAAACGCCCATTATTGTTACTAATCAGATAACTTCTTATGTAAATTTAATCTCATATTTCAAAGGCGTTGACATTGAATCATAAAGAGTATATCAATAGGAACCATCAATCATAATAAGATATCCATTACATTACATATTATGTATCCCTACAATAGCCACTTCTCATATGACGCCATTTAAAGGGTAAAGTCACTCAACTCTCAAATCAACAATCAAAACAAACCGGATGAATGACAATCATGCTCAAGCCCTCATTTAGGATCTTCAAAATGATAATCTTAAAAAAGTTTTAACTCTTCAGCATTGCTTAATTGTGTCAAATAAGTGATTTGTTCCAATTGCACCACGCAAAGTCAGCGACTATGAGTGCATCAAATGGCAAATAATTGAGAATGACATGTGTGATATTATGAAATTTTTAACACAACACGACGCATCACGCAGTCACTTAATTGTTTGTCAAATTGAGCAGCAGACATGAATGAAAAAAAAATTTCTTTCTTTATTCCAAACATGGAAAGGGCTCTCTCGCCTTATAACAAATCGTATTTAATTGTTGATGGGTCGATGATGGATGTGAATTAAATTACCACATTGCACATTGATGCATACTGTGTGTGAGAGATCGAGGGTAATAAAACCATCAAAAAAAGCAAGCGAAAAAAGAGAATTCTGCAATAATCCTTTTCTTGTGGTGCTGCTTTTGTTATTAAAAAAGAAATAATGATGATGGATCAACAATTTTTTTTTCATTATAATTTCATTTTTCATTACACACAAACACAAAAATGATAATCTCTTTTCATGATTCTCAAACATGAAGTTCTCGCTCGTTTGCTTAAAGTCTGATGCATATATGAGTTGTTATTAAGATTAAATAGAGCATGAAATTCATTAAATTCATAACGAAGTGTCGAATTGCACTTTCTCATGAACGCAGTCAATAGAGAAAAATTAATGTCTTCAAATGGCGATGAAAAATTATTTGATAAAGATTTTCAAATATTTGAAACATTTTCTATAAGTTCTTACTCAAATAATAAGAGTAATAAAGAAGAAAAATAAATAAAAGAATTCGGTTCATTGTATCATTAATTGCTTCAATAACTTCAATCTACCGTGCCATTTAATTATTTGTTTGTATTTCATATTGACACGCAAATCGACTAATGTATTTTTGCACTTTTTTGTGAGGGATGCAAGTGATGGCATATGTCTAAAATTACCCGAAAAAAACTGTTCATTTATTTGACTCAATGATCTGAAATAGCAACATCACAATACAACATTAGGTTTGTTTCCAATTCAATGACTTTTTCTCTAATCATGGCCATTCAAATGGAAATTTTTCATTTATATATTTTACGTTCATCTGCTAATTTTGATGAGCTCCATTAATATTGAGATGTTCTAATGATTGAATATTACACCTTGCTCTTGCTTTTTTTTGATAAAGTTGTAAAATCAGAGTTGAAAGAACTCTTAAGACGATGTTAATTGCTTTTTTTTTTTGCTCTAAGAAATAATAGACTAGTTGATTTTATAAAAGAATAATATTCTTTGATTTCTTAAAACAACTCATCAAAATTTTCTTACACAAGTTTATTCAAACGAATTCATTAATATGCTGCCAGTAACTTATGAAAAATTCCATTCAACCTTCCTGTAATCTTTATATTATAAATCTTTATAATAAATTGTAAAAACCGAAGAGAGCTAATCGATAAGTGAATAATAAGCGAGTAATTAAATGGACAACATATATGTGTGTATCAATACGTAAGATGCGGAAAAGACCGCTATATGATGACAATAATTGGACACTCTTTTTTTCTCGCGTTTGCTCTCTCAACAGGTGCCTTCTCGATTAATCAAATCAATTTTTTTTGAGTGTATGTGCGGTAGAAACTTAATGAAAAATTGTGAATAAATCGTGGGTCACCTTTCGCTTTCATCTAACTTGCGAATGCACTAAACTTTGTGTTTTGAGTGAAATCAGTATGTGTTTTGTCTTTTCTTTTTTTTGCATAAAAAAGCGAGAGAAAATTTTTAATTTATTTTGCATTAATCTGATGTAATATGAGCAACCACAACACATTTTCACTGTCACATAAAGCGAGCGAGAGAGCTTTCAAGGTGAAATTTTATTTCATGAATCAAATTCGCTCATAAGAGAGTTTGAATGGGAAGTCAAAAGACTCTAAATCGATATTTTATGCAGAATACAGTTGTGGTTGATTCACATTCACCAAACCGTTCATCACATGAAATAGGCTCTCGCTTTTTTGCTCTCTTTTGCATTCTTAATGTATTTTTTTTTATTTTCAATATTTTTCAGTGTGTGTGCGGCTTTTGCGGTTTGCAGAAAACAAAATTATACATTATTCAATAAATGTTGAGTCAGGAAATGAGCAGCAGCAAAGAGAGGAGTGAATGAAGGCAATAAAAATGAATAAAAAATGAGAACGTCTGTCGATGATGAATTTTTTTTTGCAGCAGTGTGTTAATTTTTATTATTGACGAATTATCTCATCCCTCAGACATGGTTTCTTATTTATTTTTCGATCCCTCTTTTCTTGTTTAACAATGTAAAACACAAGCGAAAATCACCATCATAAATGCATCTGTCTGACTGAAAAGCAACCACCGTGCTATGCAAATGAAGACAACTAAAAACCACCTGCTTGTTCTTCTCATTCTTCTCTTGAACTTCATTCTTCTCATGTTACTAACTACGCAGCACATTTATGGCTCATCATAAAAATTCATTTTTTGTTTGTCGCTCATTTAATTGCTTTTTATGTCTCGTCTCACGCAAAAAATATTGATTGATTAGTTTGTGAACTAAAACAGCAGCAGCAGTAGCAAAGCGAACAGAGAAAAATGTGCATTTGCCACAAAAATGCATGCACAACAAGCATTTGAAGTTTGCTTGAAATTTTTTCACGTTTAATGACCCTCATTTTTCAACTTTTTTTCTCTCTCTTACTTATTAATGCTTATAGGCTGTATGTGTGCTGACAGTTCAATATATTTCCACTAATTAAAGCTACTTGTATTGTTGTAGTCAATAACAATTTTTTGCTTTCGCTATGCCGAATACACACAATGCACAATCGCCTCAACCCCCTAAAATGTGCACAAGCTATGACCTCACATAAATAATTTTTTTTGCTCTGTCAAGAGATAATTTTAGTGCTGCAATTGCTGATATTTAATTAGAGGGATATGATGTTGAGTAGGGAGATAAATTTGAGCGTTGGCCATAAAAACAGTTTTACAGATATAAAGATTTTATTTTTCTCTATCTAGTTATAGTTTTGTATATTTGAGCGCGCGGTTATTCGCCCGTGAGGTAGACAAAAACACAAAAGGAGTTTTCTTTTCCTATTATTGTGTATGCGAATGATGGAGAAAGAAAAAAAATCTCCATTCATTCAATCAAAATCAAAAAAGTCAAATTAATTGTTTTATTACGCCTATCTTTGATATTTTCCTCTTTTTACTCTCTTTTTACTATCAAAATATAATCATTACATTGTGTTTTCGATGAATATTTGCTGTTTGTTGTCTATTACAAAGAAATCTCTTTCTAATGTTGTTTTCCTCTTTTACTTTTTTATATCTTTCATATCTATCAACATATACGCATACCAGTGGGGTGTGTAGGCGATGATTATGATTTTTTTGATTAATTAATATTCGTCAAAAAAATATTTTATTTTATTCATTTCTAATTTGATTTATGATTAACGTGAGAAAATGTTTAAATTAAAAATTCCAATAATATCGAAGATTTAAAAGTAAGTATAATCTTATCTGGAGAGAAATGGAAAAATCTTTCTACTTCATTATCCTATGTTAAATTATGTTCAAACATTTTATTTCTGAATTTAGCAATATTAGATATCAAAAAAAAGTCCTGTCATCTGGTTCAAATTCATGGAAGAATATTCTTCTATCAATTTAGAATTATAAATCACTTGCTTAAATTTTAAACATTTGGTTTTCTATTTTTAACAAAAACTTGGAAGATATCACATTATAATAAACATACAACTGAATAGATTAAAATTCAACTCCCCACTAGGTCTGCATCGCAATAAATTCCAATCACTTGAACCATTTTGTATATTTTTTTTCATTTTCTCCGTGTCTTTTGTTTCAATCGATCGATTAGGTATTGATAGATATTTTACTACAATTTTTTGCGTTGTTTAACAAACAACTTTCGCTTTATGTCTGCTCAGCTTTTGCCATTATCTCACTGCACTGTTCATCAAACTTTACATCAATAGGTGTCACAGTATACACACATACATACAATTTATCTCCATCATCATCGCAAGAGATGCGAAGTAAGCAATTTTGTGAAAGCATGGAAATGCATCTATTATGGTTTGCAACAAAACTTGTCGTCTATTATTATTGATATTGAATGGCGTGGCTCTCTGGCGACAACAACAACTGAATTAAAACCGCAGCAGGAGTTAGATTGTTGCAAAAATTACACCACAATCATTATCAAGCATGTTTGAGCAATTAATCAACGCGACTGTGGCTGACTTGTAATCGATAAAAATCTGAGCAATTGAAAGTTAAATTCAAACTGTTGAAAATCGCTACCGTATGCACAAATTTACATAAATTGATCTATGAAATTTGATATCTATCGAGAATTGTGCCAATATGAGGTTATTAATCGATAGTCACATACACACGATCGATCAAGACAAAATATTGTTGGTGGAATATGAAAACATGCACGTAGCCATGGGAACTATTGCATATTTCGAAAAAAAAATTAAGTTGAATTTTTCATGTCTCTCTATGTCTTGTTTTTAATTAATAATGACCCTCAATGCTTGCAAATCGATAGCATTTTCTTTAGAGAAATAAAAATTGTCAATAAGTGCATCAAGAATCGTGCTGGTTGTTTTGCAAATTACCATTGTCATCTCGAAAATATAATTCAAACGCAAATTTGCTAATTGCGACATTTAATATGTTCGTGTCATTGGCTGTGAGGGGAAAAATGTTAAAATCAATTAGCACAATTGAGTGATATTCACGATATATCTAAACCTTTTTACAGTTATACTATGTCAACTTGAGGTGGGAGAATAAGAATTGTTTAGCTTTGCTTGTTTCGTTACAGTTTGTATGTTATGTGAAATGTTTCTTTTTCTGAAATTTGAGACTTGTTTGCAAACAAAGTTCGTTTGTTTTGATCACGCTGTGTTTTCAAATAAGCAAATTAGATTAAAATTTGAGGGAGAGAAAGGAATAGAGTATGAGAAATGAGACTACTTGTCTGTAAACTGATGAGTTTTATTGTTTGCAACGTGATTTAGAAATAACTTTAAGATTCTTTGAATTAGATTTTCTTGGATGATTTATGTTTTTCTTTATAACATGTTCTGTTAATTATTAATATTAAAGTAAAGCAAAAAAGACAAACAAGTTTTTGAAAGTTTTAAAATTTAACTGCAATGAATCGTTACCTTATTTTAATATCGTTACCAAATAATTAACCTTAATATGTCAAAATTTTTGATTTAAAAGAAAATATTGTTTAAAGTTTTTCACGATCAACAAACTTTCCTTTAGTTTCAAACTCATCAACGAAAGTATTATTACCTATTGTAAAACGAAAAAAACTTTTAGTTAAGCCGCAATTTCCCCAACAATAAAACATCATTGTTATTCACGCTCTCAATTATACAACAACCCTCAAGCTAATACTTTAACTCGCCATTCAGTCTATTAAAATGACTAAATACAATGAAAATGAAATGAACAATTCATGTGAGTTATCAGCGATAGAAAAATTCCAATGAAAATGAAATGCTAACGAAATTAAAAATGCAGCAATAAATAGAAATGCGATGTGTGTATGTGCGCAGAAAAAATTGAAATTCATTGCTTTGAATTATTTCTTTTTTTAAAAATCAATATTAAAACTGACTAACATAGCTTGCTTTACACATATCGTGCAGGTTGGGCACTCAAGACTTTATTTGCTCGATTTTTTTTTGCGCAATCTTTCTTAGATGATGAAAATTTGGACTTTATTAGGTCGTTGTGTGAAAGGCAATTGATATAAATCATTAGATCATGATTTATTAGTAAAACTTATTCGCATTTGCAAGCAATTTATAGGTTGAGTGATATTATCACTGACAAATATTAGCTATTGAAGTGAACTAAAGAGTTTTGTCAATAGTAAAGTTACAGAACATTCACGACATTCTATTATTTCTTAAATCAAATATAGTTTGTTATCTCTCTTTTGTATATTTGTCCTCTTGAAAGTAGAAAAATAACAAAATGTGTGATCGACTCTGAAAGTTCTCATGACTTTTTTACCATTAAATGAACAATTGCCGCTTATCATTGGAAGAAAAAATTAATAATACAAAATTTACACAATGTGAATCGTCATTCATTAGCTTGCAAGGTTCGTATAACAACAACAACACTTAACTTTGCCTTTTTTTATGTGATTCAATAGTGTCGTGTGCGATAATTTTTATTATTTGTACGAAAAAAGAATTATGATGTGTGTGACTACTGATAAGAGAAGAGAGAGAGAAAGAGAGTGAGCTGTCACAAATAACTCATCTGACATTAACGATGACGAAGGTTTATCAGAAAACGGTGTGTGGCATGAGTGTCACATACACATGTCTTCATTAATGCCAAAAGAATTTATTTCAACAATCAAATGAAATTCACTTTTTTTACGATGACAAATCTGAAATATTATTTACATGGGCCAGCATATTTGGCTTACATTTGACTTCCGTAATCAAGAAACTCATCGATTGTTATTACAGCTGACTTAAATTGTAACATTGACATCGAAAAACATATTTTTTCAGTTGTATGTTGAGATTTGATGCGCAACACACACATTATCGCAGCTATGGAATTTATTTTTTTATAGTTATTTAGCCGACTCGACATTGAAAACGTGCATGCAAAAATTTGTTATAATAGTAGTTTTTTGTTGTTTGCAAAATTAATCATGATTTGAATTATGTAATATTGAGAATTGGAGAATTTTTAAATGATCGCAAATTCTTGATGTTTTAGAATTGTTGCATTGAATTTATGTTAAAGAGATCAAACTAGACTTTTCTTACGAGATAAAATTTAACGGACATCAATTAACACCTTGTGTACTGCACAAATAACAACAACAAACTTCTCATCGTGCATCGAACTTCAGCTCTATTTAACATATATCTGTCTATTTTTCTTTAGAAAAGAGAGAAGTTTCTTTTCTATGTGCATATACACATATGTTTACAGATTTCTCGCTATGTAAATTATCCATTCGTCCATATTTGCTTGCATATCATCACGAAACATTAAAGGGTCATGTTTGCTTTGAAAATTAACATTTACAATTGCATCTTAGTGAAAGAAAAAATGTGAAAACTGATATAAGTAAAAGTTGACAAGTCGAAACCACAATGAAGCGAAGAAAATTGAAACTCAATGTTGCTGTAGCTCAGTGGTCGATATGTCGCTCTCTTTTGGATTTTGGACGAGGAAGCAAAAAAAAAATGATTGAAATATTGACATCGAACTTATTTCTTGGGTATCAATAAAATCGCAATAAATCAATAAAAAAGAAAAACATCAAACGATGACGGCTGAAGCGACATATGTAAATCACAATTTACATTGTCTATAGAAAATTATTCGTTTTTTGATTAAATAAAAATGCTGGAATTTCATGTGATCTATGACTTTAAATCGTGAATTTCTGTCTTATAAAGAATAGAAAATACACACAAAAAGTTGAGAATGTCAGATTGAGACATTTTACAATTTGAGATTAACTTTTCGAGATCATTCAAAATTGTATGGAATGTGAAATGCCATCAGCCAGTCATTTGAACTTAAGGTTTTTCAAAATAGGTATCTCGAGAGTTGAAATTGAAGATGATGGGAAAGAAATGAAAAAAGAGACTATTGAGATCAAGTCGATCTCTTGTGGTCTCTTTCACTCACTCTGCACTTATGACGATCATGATTTTATGCTTTGTTTGTATAGCTGAAGTGGCTGAGGCGTGCTATAAATAGAAATGCATTGTTTGGAATGAATACTTTACGGATTTCTGCTAGTTACTTTTAGTATGAAATTGAAAGTTTATTATGCGATATGTGGGGGAAAATTGAATTTTTAGCTGTTTTTAATTGGCAAATTTTTAGATCTTAATGCATTGTTGCCTTTCGAAAAAAGAGTTTTGTAGTTTTTGAATGAGATTAAGATTTGCTTCAGCTTATTTTCGCAGTTAATTGGCTTTTTACTTTGATAAAATCAGTTTTTAAATTTGCAAAGAAAATTTAATGGCAGTAAACTTTTACTGATTTTATTAGATCCATTTAAAAATCATTCTAAATTTGCTAAATTAAAGTTTCAAAATTATGTCAGAACAACCAGGAACATCAGATGACAAACTAAAATCACTTGAGGATCTTAAAAATAATTTAACACGTGATGAATTACTGAATTATACAGTAAAAAGAAAATCATTTTTAATTCAAAATAAATAAAAGCTTTAAATTTTAGGAAACATTCAAACTTTTTGATGCTGATGGTGATGGTGAAATAAATGTAGCAGATTTCACTAGTATATTTGAAAAAGTGAATGGAAGAAGACTATCAAACGCACAAGCTCAAAAAATGATAAATGAAGCCGATATCACTCGAACAGGAACTCTTTCATTTTTAGAATTTCTCAATATTATGTCAATTCAAAGGAAAGAAAATCGTGATGAAGATGAAGAAATGATTCAAATTTTTAAAATTTTCGATCAAGACAAAGATGGATTTGTTACAGCTAAAGATTTGAGGCAAAGTTTTTCTGATTTTGGGGAAAATTTCGAAGAAGAAAGAATTGAAGCAATGATAAGAGAAGCAGATCAAGATGGTGATGGGAAGTTAAGCATTGATGAATTTTCTTTTTTATTTAGAAACAAAGACTTTGATCCTGAAGAGTTTGATATGAGAATATAAATTTATTTTTCTTTAATACCTACACTTGATATTTTTTAATGAAATGCATTCTTCGAAAATAAATATTAATTGAAAGTTGAATTAACGCAATGTTTAATGAGAGTTATATTGTGTCATTCAAAAATTTTTTCTCCTCCTCTTCGTATATTTCGACAAAGCCGCACAATTCACATTTGTGTTTGTAATCATCATGATCCTTGTTAAAAGTGCTTGGGCCATATTCATGTATGTGTTTCAAATTTTCATTAGTTTCCATCCATAAATTACCATTTCTTCTTATAAGGGCAATATTTTGACGCAATTCTCGTCTTTTCTTTTCTTTAATGAAGTTTTCCTGACCACCGAAAATTTCAAAAGCTCTAGCTTCAACTTGCAAGCGCAAATAGAGTTTCATTTCTGCATAAGATCTATAATGAGGATTCTTCTTAGCGATGTACATCAGAGGCGGATTTTTATTGATATCATTTTCTTTTAACATGAATTCGTTTAATGCCGTTGTTTTGGTAATAAGTTTATGCTTTTTGAATCTATCTCTACATTTGTCACAACAAGAGTATTCGAAATTTTTATATAAATAAGATTTGGAAAATTTCTTTTTACATTCAATGCATTCAAGTAAATCCTCATCTTGATTTGCAGTCATTTTCATTTTCTTTGTTGTCACTTCATCTTCATCCTTTTCCAAGTCGTGCTTGTTTGAATTAGACGATTCACCCATTGATTCAATCAATTTTGGTTCATTTGTATTTAACAAATTATCATTATTTTCATTTTCATTTTCATTTAATCTATAATAATACAAAAGATGCAATTAATTTAATCCAATTAAAATGACGACTAAAAATTACTGGATCTTCAAAATTTTACGAAATTCACTCGAAATTTCAAAATATCTTTTGATATATAGATTTTATAACAATTGAGAGAAATTAAAAAGACGAAATATATTGAAATACAGAAGAAAATGTCATGAAATATTAAAATTTACTTACAATTTCACTTGATCCTTATTTGAATGTTTTGCATGTTTTTGATTTCTTTTTCTTTGATATCTTTTATATTTCGAACTTCTAGTGAATACTTTTTGGCCGTTTAAGTCTTCCATTGTTAATAAAAAACGCGAAAAAAAATAATTACGAAAAATTATGCTCTTTAGATTGCAAAGTAAAAATTTTTGATAAGGTGTAAAATTGTGACAAAACGAAAAATGTTGTCGATACATAAAACACACAAAAGATGCATCTCAATAATTAAAATTATTTGGACAGTTTTTACAGCCTTTAGACTAATTAAAATAGAAAACTGTATTAAAAACTTATAGTCTCATTCATTAAAGCCTTCAGAGTCTAATTAAAATTCATAATTATCCAATTACCATTAACTTCCCGTTTTTTTATTACCTTGGAATATTTTCCTTCACCCTCAACAATTCTTAATCTCTTATTTTTAAACCTTCACATAAATCCTCATCACAACATCATAAAGATTCTCTTTTTAAAATACGCAGATGAACTCATAAATTTTTCTCTCGCATTTCGTGAGCAGAATGAAGGAGAAAATAGACAAAAATAAATTCAAAGAAATTTTTTTCTATGATGATCTTTGAGACAGGAAAGCAAAATGATGAAAGAGAAATGAATCAAATTTCACTTATCTCTCGCTTTTTTGGAGTTGCATGAAGAGAATCATTAATTTTCAGTCATGTACGTATACACGAAAATATTTTTCAGTTAGAGTAAGAAAGACATTCCTTTTGAGATGTCCATTAGCATCGTCATCAATCGTAAATACACAACAAATTGAAAAATGAGTCAGTCAAAGTGACGTATGATCGTTAGCATGAGAGCATGAGATTCAATGCAAGTCTTAAACAGTCATCGCAGGTGTAACATAGCGTTTTAATAGAGAACATATAACGTAATTAATTAACAATTCCCTACTCTAGAGAGAGAGTTCACAATATAATGCTTGAGAACATTCCACAAAGACCTGCTTCTCTCTTCATCATTCTTCAATTACGACTGCTGTTTCGCTGCTTGCCTTAGTTACTGACTGCTATTATTAGGTAAGCGAAGTAGAGGAAAAAATAATGAACTGGAATTTATCGTAGTATAGAGATAAGTGAAAATGAAACAAGAAGATCAAGTAAAGTGAAGTAGGTAGAAAAAGAAAAGATTTTTATTCTTCTTTGTTACATCATCATGCAGCAAGTTTTCTCTTCTTCAAACCATTTAGAGAAAAAAAGATTCTAAATTTGCGATAAATTCATTGCTCTCATGTGAAACCAATTTCTAGAAACATGTCGCCGCAGCATGAAAGAAGACATATTATGGCTGTTATGTGCGTTTGTCTTCTATAACAAGATTAAAAGGAGAAGGACATAAAACACATCAGATAATCATCATGGTCTCATGGTGAGTTGCCTCATTTATTCCATTCTCTTCCCCTTTCAATTTTCTCTCACTTTTGTCTTTATCCCTTGATTGTTTTTTGCTGACTACTTTTAACCAGTAAATGATAAAATTCATGTATTTTAAATTTCAATTTCTGGACATTAAAAAGGACGAAGTTGAAAGGAATTTAATGAATTTTAATCAGACAAGTTTTTTAATGTGTGACGAGACAGAAAATGAAGCCCACAATTAAGATTTTAAATTGATCGATTTGTCAAGTTTTTAGTCATGAATGAAAGGATTCATTCTTTGAATTTTGTTTTCTATTCAATCATTAGAACGAATAAAATGCTCTTATATGATAGTATTTTTCAGTGAAAATCACGTATTACTAATATTATATTTCTAGATTAGTTCATTGATTGTTTTTCTTTCATAAATTATTTCATACTTAAAACAAAGAGAAAAAAGAAATTTAAATTTTTATAATCTTTGTTCTATTTCTTAATAATGAACTCATATATAATCCAACTTCATTTTAAAAAAGAAAGAACCAAAATGCGAAACAGACATAGAGAAGGAATGATGAAAAAAGGAAGAAACCCGTAAACCAGCAAACAAAAGATTTCATTTCACAAAAAAATTTCTACGAAACAGCAGTCGTAAAAAACAGGTTCTTAATTCTTCATCCGTCTTGCACTTTTTCTTCTGATTCTGTTGTGTTTTTCGCAAGAGAGAAAGAGAGAAAGAAAAAAGCGAGCAATTGATTGAAAAGGTCTAGCATACTACATCTTCAACCTGTTGCGCATCAGAATCATCTGTGAATGCAATTTTTTTGGCTGCTTCTTCTTTTCATTTTCGTGTGGTAAAGCTCAATTTAACAAGTCAATTTCCTTGCAAAAACAATTTTAATCATGCATGAGGTTCATGGCTTGATTCGTGTAATTACATTGTGCGGTTCTACAATCTTGCTTTTTTGGGTGTGTTATGCGTGCATTATTGGAAAATTATACATCAACAATCTTTTCTATCTAACATTCACCGTTTTTCTCCTTCTCTATATTCTAAAAATGATTATTTATTGCGCATTGCATAGAAGACAAAATTACTCGTTTGCTTGATAGAGAAAGAGTGAGAAAGAGAGAACATAAAGTTCTTTTGTTTGCACCGGCCCTGTCATCTTTTTATAACAATTGAACTCAAAGCATGTGAGTACACAAAGAAGAGAAAAAATTTTAATACAAACACAGCACGATAAAGGTAAGAAGAAAATATTGAAGACTTTCTTAGAGTGATCGACTTGTAGGTAAGATTATACTCAATTTTTTGGAAGTGCTGGAAGTCATCTTCAAATAGGAGGGAGTGAATATAAAATTCCGTTAGATAAATTTTTCTTCTCTCCATAATCATCATGATAATCATGAAACAGCATCATAGTCGGTATTGACAATACACATCAATCGATTTCGAATTGAAAATTATTGAATATAACGAAGGAGAAATATTGAGAGATAAAAGAAAGAATTGATGATAATCGGCTTTTAGATGGATTGAAAATTGATTGTTGAGTTTTAGTATAAATAGAAGAAGACGAAGCGAATTGAAGTCAATGATGGTTTTAGAATTGAGTTTGGTGAGAGATATAGAGATAATTCTATATTTTAACTTTGCTTTGCAGTGATTGAAGGATTTGTGGTTTAATTTTTTAATTTTGTTTAGCTGATTTTAGAAATGAAATAAGATTAGAAGTGAATGATTTTTTATACGTTAAATTTAACTGCCATTTTCATACAATTGAAGTTTTCTTTCCTATATTAAAGTTAAAAGCCAATATTCCACGAAGCAAAAATTCATTAACATCTTCACTGAACCGCAAAATAAATTCAATCAAAAACTTTTTAATCAATTTATTGCCTTCATTCTTATTACATTTCTGATAACATCCAAGTCATATCATAAAAATTAGCAATTTATGCAAATTATTTTAGCCTCCTGGTAAAACATCTTCAACCCTTCTCTTTTTCACTCCTTTAAATATTTTATTACGTATCCTTCCTAGTACAACGCTTCTTCATATTGCAAAATATACACTAAATAAAATTATTTATTCTACCCTTACAAGAGAAATTTTTGTATATTTTAAAAGAAATTTTTCTATTTTGCATTCGGTAAAAGTTCTAAAAAGTTGTGAAGTCATAAAGCAATAAAAGAAAAGTGAGATGACCCATAACAACAACAACATTCTGTTGCCTCACCGTTCCCATCCTCATTCTATTTCTCTCATACTCTCTCCATAATCTTCAATAAACATTAAAAATGCGTAAAATATTCTTTTAACGTGAATATTATTTTAATAAATTTTTCCCAGCGCATGACTGACTGTATGTTTGAAGTTTTTATCACTAATAGATAGGAAAAGAGGAAAAAAATTCTTTTTCAAGTCTCTCATTAACGTAAAGAACATCTTACTCATTTATTAGTTAACGAAGAATAAAAAAAAGAAGAAGAAGGTAAAGTTTCGAGTTGATTTCAGTTTAATGATGTAATAAAATCATGAAAAAGCTTACAAGAATTAACACCAGCTGAGAATAAGAAAAGCAGTCGATCGTAAAAATTCATTCAATGACCTTTCCTTGTTTTCCTTCATTTGCGTAAAAATTAAACTTCTTTCTCTCTCTTTTTTTACCTAAAACAAATCCGTAGTTCCTAGTATTCATTCTGTACATGCATACAATAAATCGCATGCTGGCATGCAAAGAGTTTATATATGATCTCGACACCAATTCCTTGACATGCATAAAAACAGCAAAATTTATTTGCATAGGAATGTCATGATGCGCAATGTAATTCATGCATAGAGAAAGAGAAAAAAAAATTAGGTTATGCCTATTTCTTCTTTTTGCCATCATCGATTAATTGCAGAACATGAAAATTAAATTTCTGGTGTGCGGGCAGTTGTGCATTGCTGGTAGTATGAGTCATATTAAATAAGCGAATGGCAAAACAGTTAATGAAAATCGAAAACCAGTTTCTCTTGCAAATATGAGAGAGTTTCCTTTTCACTTAATCATCGATTAATGGCAGTGCATTGCCATTATAATTGTGTATGCATAGAGTGAAATTGAAATGTGATCTATTCGCCATTTGACCTCATCGTGATCCAATTAAAAGGCAGTAGCGAATAATGTTACGCGAAATATCGTGAAATTGAATAAATTAATGGAGAAGGGAATGTACTATCTTGGCTTTTTTTGCTATACACTCTGTATTCAGTTGCATTCGCCAAATCAGGCATAAAGTCATCATCAATTATTCATTTTAAGATATGTGTATGTGCATTATGTAGATTGCATTGTGTAATACGAGTAAGTGAGAGTGAAAAACCAATACTTGAGGTATGAATGTGTGTTAAATTTAATGTTCATTTATGGAAACCGTAGAAATGAGGCTTTTGCGATTGTAAACAATAAACAACGACTTTTCAACTCAATTAACGGACAGTCGTCCTTATATCTCATGGCTCCAAAAAATCATACCATCATCAAATGAAACCTCGGTCGACATTTTGCATAAACAAACTTTTAAATGATGTTTTTACCTGACAACGGCTTCTTTCTGTGCAAATACAGCTTCTCTTTCATTAGTAACATTCTGACGTCAATTTTGTTTAATGAAACCTGATGCCAATATTGCTCTCTTTTTCTGAATTATTATTTTTCTTTTTCAACTTCCTGTCGCACTTTTTATTAACAAATTCTAATTCTTATGTTTCAGAAAGATTCTTTTTGTTTGTTCAAACAATTTTTTTTTATTATTCGCTGTTATGATTTATTTTCATCAACTATTAATGACTGAATATAAAAATTAAAATTGAAACCACCTGACATTTTAAGGGAGAATATTTGACCTTTCTTTCTTTCACTAATATTTTCATTTTCCTCCCTCTGCAAAATTCATTAAAGCATTTATTTCTATCCATATTATCGCCATGACAATTTTGTTTATACTTTTCTCTTTTCAGGGTGAAGTTCAGCTTATTATTATTATTTCCAATCACTTCATGTAATCATGAATGAGAACAATTTTTTATTTCAGACAATTTCAAATCGATTTCTTGTTAATTCACTATAAGCTTATTACTTAATGAACTTTTATTTTAAACTTTGATATCACTTTACAGTTTAACTTATACGGAAATTGAAAAAGCTAAAAACTTGAATTGAATTTGAATTTGTTTACATTAATCGAGGGGGTGACAGCTTCGAAGAAAAATTTAAATTTTTTTCCTTTTTTCTCCGTTTTTCTTCATTTTTCTACACTTTCTATACTTTCTATTTTTGTTTATTTTATAAATATTTCATGATTTAGGAAGTTTTGAGCTCTAAAACTTACAGTGTAGACTTAAAAAATCGGCAGAAATAATTTAAATAGGTCTAAGAAACCTTATTCAAGAAAATTTGAGAAATTTTTCAAAACTTTGTTTTGTTTTGAGCTTTCTACACTTTTCTACATTTTTAGCGCATTTTTGTATAGAAAATGCAGCTTATAAGTTCACTTTGGCTGGCTGGCTGGTGAGGCGCGAGATCTCGAGACTTGCGGTTTTTTGTGTTCGATATGTGCTATCGAGTTATTGCGGCGACGCTTAGTTAGAAAGCTCTCACTGATTGCATTATTCGAGATATTACGAAATAAAATTTCCATATTGAAAATTGTAAACAAAAATTTTTTCGTCGATTACTAAGATTTTTTCGTCGACGCATTTTTTGCGTCATTTTCAATTTGAATTTGACTTGACCGTTATTTTCAGTTCAATATATTTTGCTAAAATACAAAATTAAAATAAATCGACTTAATTTATTAATTTTTTTCCAAAATGGAATTCCAATATTATAGTCGACCATAGGCCAGTGCATGGCGGTCAATGGTGTCCGGCATGATGTTAGTCGAAAATTTCCCATATGGTATAAAATGCAAAGAAAACATGTTTGAAGTGAATTTTTGGTGAGCGCTAAACTGATCTGCTACGAGACACTGATCTGCTCGTTTTCTTTCATGAAAATTCTAATATATCATATTTAAATACCATGAAAGACTTCCTCAATATGAATTTGAAAATCTGAATTGCTTCAAAGAACTTAACAGTTTTTATAAAACATTAGTTATAATTAATTTATTTTAAATGAAGCTTCTGATTAGAAACGAATCTGTTCATTTTATAATCTGCTAACAAACACTGATCTGTGGCGACAAAAATGCGCTTAAGTACTCCGATCCGTGGTCGTGTACTTTCTATATCTTTCTACACTTCCTACACTTTTTCTCCGTTTTCGATTTTTTCTTCCTTTTCTCCGAAGCTGTCACCCCCTCGACATTAATTTAAAATTTACTTTTGCGCATAATCATCGTAAAATAAATTCAAAATGTAACAGAAATTTTCTATTATTTTCTAAATGGAGCCTTCAACAAACAATGATGAGGAACAAAAAAGGAAGAGAAAAAAATTTGCAGTACCAAGTTCACCCAGTTGTAATTAATTAGATAAATAAACAAAATTAGTGCTTACATTTCAATAAAATGACTCCTGGCGTGTTCTTCATGATGCTTAATTGACAAACTTAAGTGTGTAAGATTGTTGATACAAAGAATAAGTTAATGATTGAGTTTGCTTAGTCCACTTGTAATAATCCTCGAGGCACAAAACTTTGCTAATTGTTATGACATTGTCATAGATATTCAATTATTACTTATCTCTCACACTTGTGCTATTGCACTCTGCAAGGTTATATTTTTCTAACAATTAATTAATTGAACTTTGTTCAGTTTCACTTTTTTTTCGCAAATTTGCGACACAGAATTTGTGTTCGACCTATTTTTAGAAAAATCCAAATTCTCAACTCATTTCGCGTCGAGATCGCGGCGTCACATTTTTTGTCGATTCTTTTCTTTCACTTTCTTCAACTTGAACTAGTTTCTGATGCTGTGTGACTACTAAGTGTGACTCGCAGTTATAATATCTTGATTAAATTCAATTTAATTTGTTTGACACAAAACAAACTCTCTCAAGCGGCACACACCTCCGCTGATCTCTTATCGTGTTTGATTATTTCGCACTTGGAGAAAAATTTTCTAAAACAAATTAGTTGTTTTGCACAAGGCTTTAGTCTCATGTCATTGTACTTTCATGTATTCAATCACTACACAATTATGAGTAACTCTCTTATTATTATTAGCCCGATTGGTATTTGAACTTTCACCAAACACAGAAAGAAGGCGCAACAAAATAGACAATTTATCAAGACACAAATTTTTGAGGCTCTCTATGTTTTCTCACATCTAATTAAATGATTTTTAACGACAAAAAAGTCATTTGTTGTATCAAAAGTTTCAAGGTGAAGGGCTTGAAGCACTTTTTTTTATTATAACAATTTATTTTTCTCCCTCTTTATTTACTCACAATAATAATAATTTAAAATTTCATGCCTTGCTTATTAGCGAATAAATTCCAGCACTTTCTTATCAGTTAAGTTTCGCACATGGATTTTCACTTTACTTAAAATTGTATTATTGGATTTTCGTTTCTCTATAAAAACGTTAATTATTATTTTTACAGTTTTTCTTGGTTTTATTAAAAATAACAATTCTTTGCTCATTTCTTTTTCTTTGCTAACCAAATAACGATAAAATGAAATGATCTTTCACGTTGCACAAACGGTGATTGAATGAAAACGAGAAAAAAATGAGCAAAACGAACAGAATTCCTTTTGGAGAGAAATGAGAGGAATTTTTGTATTGTTGAGAGAGAGTTTTTTTTTCTGTGAGAGAGAGTTTTGTTTTGAGAGAAATAATTTAAATTTCGAAATTTTATTATTGTTATTTTGTTTGTTATTTTTAAAAATATCTAAAATTTTAAAATCAAGCTTACAGAATTTTCATTTAGACTTTCATGTCATTTGAATTTGATTATTTTCTTATGCTTGATAGTCTAGTTTTTAAAGAATTTCATTCTATAGATAAACGTGATCTTATAAAAAAAATTTCAGTGCTTTTAAAAATTAAAATATGAGGAGAATTATTAGATCATAAAATCTATTTTTAATTGATTTAAATTTTCTAATAAAAAGATAATATAAACATTAATAACTGTTGATTTGATTAGAATTTATCTCTTCAAAATTACGGTAAAAATGAATTTAAAACTTTTGCTTTGACTGTTGTATGGTTTTAAATATTTCCTGTTATACGGTTTTACATGATTGTTTTGAATTTGTTGGTTTGTGTCTGAGATATTTCAAAAGTTTTTAATACGTTAATATTTTTGAAGAAAAACAAACTTTCTGAAAAGTGTATTCAATCAAAAAAATTGGCTCGACAATTGAACAAAAATGTCCTAAATTACAATATTGTTTATTTCAAACTCTAGAAAAACTTTTTTAAATTTCTAATATTTTTCCGACCCCCTTTCAAAAAAAAAAATTTCAAACTAAAACTAACCTAATAAAGTTTCATGAAAAAACTCCTCTTTAAACTTTGTTTTTGCTTTTTAAACAGTTTGAATTTTAAAGTTTTTTTATTTCCATTGATCTTTTTCGACCCATTTCTTTCTTCTTAAGTTGTTATTTAAAAACTTCAACTCATAACAATAAACAGCATAGCGAAAAAAAAAATCAACCTTAATCGAAATCAAATTCGCACCACAAAAAATAAAAACAGTCTCAGCTTTGCCGCATATCGACAGAGAAAATATGAAATTTTGATTAATGATAAAAAAATTTATGCCGATAGACTCTCATACGCATTCTCTCTATGGTCCTCGAAAGCGAGAGAAAAAGGCAAAATCATATTATAGGTTGCTAACCAAATTTGTTAAACAAGAGCAGTCGCCGCAAATTACCGTCGAGAGAGAGAAAATTTTTGCTCATTATAAAAAATTATTCTTTTTTCATTTCTGAATTTATTGAGTAGATGCAAACAGGATATTTAGATAAAATAATAAATTTCACGCACTTCACTATACCATAAAAAGGGACGACGATGTGCCTTTGAGACGTGAAAGTTTGTATAATTTAATTTTTTCATATTTGCGGTCAAAGTAATTTTTCTCTTCTCATGTGTCATGAGGTTCATTCATTAATTTTCTGTTGTTGTTTTTTTATCGTTGGCTGGGAATAAATTTTTAGTCGTAAGTCCAGTGTTGGTAAAGAAGTAATCAGAAGAAGTAATAGAGACTGTCATTGCTAATAAAAATTTAATAAATCATAACTCAAACCTAAAAATGACAGTTAAATTTTTTGAAATTTAAAAAACGCATAGCTTCAAAATAAAATATTTACAAATCTTTGTTTCAAAATAAAACAAAAATATAAAATTGAGTTGATTGCAGCCAACTCTGCCTGCAAAAGAGTAAAGAAATAAACTTAAAGTGAAAATAAAAAATCACTTTGCAGTAATCAAGTAAGAACAATTTCGCACAAATTTGTTAACGAGCACTTTAAAAGCATGTCTTATGATTTAAAGGGAACAAATTCTTTCTGTTTATTTTCTCCTTTTCGCCGCGAAAGGTTAACTCAGAGCAAGAAAAGAGGAAAACCGGCAATGCAGCTGCATCAAAAGAGGAAACATTCTTGAACCAGAAATCGTAAGTAAAAAACTTCAGCGACAGTGGAGAGAAGAGGTGGAGAGAAGGAAAATCGTTTAATGCCTCGTTTTTGCATTAATTTATCATGATTACGATACCTAATTGTATAGCGGTAGAAGGGAGAAGGAGAGTAAAAAATGCAGCTCACGAATAATGCAAATAAATTCTTTTCTTCATTTCTGCTGCTCTTGCTCTGTTATTTGCTTGCTCACAAATGTACTAACTCGAGTACACCGCACCAAATGCCATGGCAGAACATCTTGTGCACAAGAGAATTTTTTCTCTCCTGCTTGCTTATTTTTCTGCATGGTTGAATAACATAATAGAGGCAGCGCTGATACTTATGAAGCAAGCGACAGAAAAAACATTATATTAAACAAAAGCGATGTAGTCATCTAGAATCTGGAGCATGACTATGAATGTGCAACAGCAGAGAATGAAATTAAAGAAGGGAAAAGTACCTTAATAAACTACAATTATTAATAAATTTCATCCGCTATCGCTAGACAATTTTTTTTCTTCTTTCTCCACTGTTAACGATCTTTATGACCATTTTCTGCTTGTTTGCTTGTTTTTTCTTGCCAATATTTGCCATGTGGGGAGTTTTTTTTGCCTCAAGAGATGTTTTAATGTTACAAAAACGAATTGATAGATGAATTTGACTTTTATTTTGTAAACAAAATAAATTTCCTTGGAAAGAACACTTGGCAGTAAAATTTATTTCTATTTTTAAGATTAAATTTAGAAAACTTGAGCTTAAGAAACTTTAAGAATAAAATTTGAAGAATTCTCTTATTTCTTGACTTTTAACGCTTTTATCTGATTGAAGCTGCAAATTGCAACATACAAAACTTCTCAGACAGGAATATTATTAATGGTTCAAGTTTCTTACACTATTTATATACACAGAGAATGAGAAAAGTTTTACCTACAAAAGAACCATTTCCACTCAAAGCTTACAAAAGCATCATCAACATTCGTTATGATAGAAAAAATATTTTTTTTGCATAGCTCTATTAAAGTTTCATTTTCACACTTTAAAAACACATCAAAAGAAAGTTGAAAGCGAGAAAAAATGTGATTTCCATAAATGTCATGAACAATTTTTGTTGCACACCCGCCAGGCACTGCTAAATGCAATTCTTTCTTTTTCTCACTCGCTCACTCATTGCTCGTTCTGTTGTTTATGGAATGAACATAAAAAAGCTCAGTTCCATTGTATAGAAAAAGAATTTCTTTTTCTTTTTTTATTAAAAAGTATGAAAAATGAAAGAAGACAACGAGTGCAGAGCAGAGTAGAACAGTGTAGAGGAGAAAAAAAATCAAATATATGATTCTCGACCGAA
Organism: Polypedilum pembai; assembly: GCA_014622435.1. NCBI lineage: Eukaryota > Metazoa > Arthropoda > Insecta > Diptera > Chironomidae > Polypedilum > Polypedilum pembai. The sequence goes on from JACWBX010003609.1 coordinate 106,858, forward strand.
CATCCCCATTGTGTCTAATAACTGAAGAAAAACACACAAAAGGTCGTGATATTCCATAAACTTGAGCTTCTCTCTTTCTCTCGTTTTTTTTGCTCTATCTAAGGTTTTTAAGATATTATTCTATACGATTTGACCATAAACGTGATCATAAAATAATAAAAGCAACGATGACTTTATTACAATTATAATTTTTTATATGGTTTTCAACTTTTCTATCTCTCACTCATTCTCTCTTTTTTAGCTAGCTACATCTCATGAGAAAGTGTTTATAGCGTTCATTCATTCTGTGGCGATTTTTATTTTGTGGGTTTATTAGTGAATTTCGGGTCATAAAAATCAATCACACAAAAATGATTTTAATTTAATTCTCAATTTTGCTGTGTATATTTCTGTCTCTATCTCTCGATGCTCTAATTAATTTAAAAGCATCCCTGACTCTATGCATGCATGCATGTAGATGAGAAAAATAATTTAACTAAAAGCCTTTTTTTTGTCTTTATAAAAAAAAACAATAAACTCATTTTAGTCTTGCTACAATAAATTTTTATCGTATGTTAAATTTCAAATACAACCATTACATCAGCAATATTTCACCGTCAGTTTATTCATACATGAATTAATCATAATTTTTTTTCTATATATGCTACACTACTGCAGCCCTTTTTCAAACGTCCACTGAACCATTATACATGAATTTAGCCTTAGTAAGATGTAACAAGATTCTCTCTTCTCCTTCCACCTACCCGCTTCTCTCTCTATCCTATAATATAATCCGCTTGTGGAATTTTCAATAGCGCACAATGAGCAATATAATATTTTGTAGCAATATTTTTAGAAGAAATTGAGCTATTGATATTCACTTTTTTCAAGTTTAAAAATTTTATACAAAATGATTTTCCTTGAATGTTATTCACTTACTTTTTTATTCATAATAGATAATGTAAACAAAAGAATTTTGTCACTCAAAACTGCTTAAATTATTCTTTTAAAATACTTTAACTGATTTAGCAAAATACAGTATGGGGCATAATTGATTCCATATGATTTTAGATTTACCAAGCTTGCTTTCCCATGTCGTTCAGATTAATATTTTGATAGCTTAAAGAATAAGCTTTTCAATGATATCAAACACTTAGCTGAAAGTGCTGGAAATGGCCATAAGAAAAATGGAATCAATTATGTCCCATACTGTATATTATTATTGATAAAAGCCTTACTGAGAAACAATTTAATTAGGAAGCTTTGAGTGAAATAAAATTTTTTATTTACATTCATGTCATATCCTTATAAAGAAAGAACAAAAAAATGCGTTTAAAGAATTTTGATCAACTTCAAGTAATATTCAATAAAACTTTTTTCCTTTCTCATTCTTTGTTCTGTGTTGGGAGATGTGGATGTATGTGTCTAGTTTTCTAGTCCCCATCTAAGCATAAAAGCCATTTTTTATGGTTGCCATTCATTGTTCTCTCGATTTCCAGAGATTAGAGGCGAGATGACATACACAATGTATGTACATGACTTATTTTTTAATATCTATTCATTCGTTCTCTTGAATCAGTGAGAATTGTGGTTTTAACGAATATTTATTCCGTCTGTTTTTGCAATGAATTCTTTTTTTCGTGATGCATGCATGCGGTTTCGAGCTGAAAGAGTGTTTAAGACTCACAACAAAAGAGAATTAAATTATTTTAAGCAAATCCTTGACTAACCAGAACTCTCTTTATTTAATTTACAATTTTGAGTTTGTTCTGATCAATTAAGAATTCACTAATTTGTGATTCATGATTTTTTTTTCGACATTCAATTTATTTCTTCTTTTTTCTAATAATTTTCGTGTTAATTCTTTCAGCACTAACATTGGGAAAAATGATTTTTTCATTTATGTACAAAAATTGGTTTTTTTTTCTTCTTCTAACATACAAATTTTGTTTTTATTACGAAACTATAAGTAGATACTTATTACAAATAGATTCTTTTTTTCTTTCTCTACTGTGACACTCTCTCATTTTACGCCTACTGATTCATAAGAACATACAATTGAGATAAGTACATAGCAAGAGAAAGAAAGAGAAAAGTACCATAGACATTTCATTTTATTTCCAAACGACACAAAAAGAAATCGCCTTTTATTTTTCGAGAACCGCAACAATAAACAATCACGAACATGAGATGAGATAATAAAAGAGAGAGAGAGAGAGAAAGAGAAGAAAAAGTTTTTCAATTTAGAGAGCGAAAAAAGGAGGAAAATGTTAGGCACTCACCCATGCCGACTTTATTGATGCTCGATGTGCTCGAAAAACCAGGCAATTTACTAATCCAACCGCGACCTTTTGTCTTCCAAAAAGAAATTCTATCACTTTTATCAGCACCTTGCTTCATTGAAATTTGTTGTTGCTGCTGCTGCTGTTGATGATGATGATGATAATATTTTCCATTCATTGCTGCTGGTGATGAAGTTTTGGATGATTTTTTTCCACTATCATATAGCGACGAGGATGAACGACATAGCGAAATCATACCGATCTCATCGGTTGCAGAACTTGATGAGCCACCATAGAATGATGATGATCCGCTGTCAGTGTGCTGATGATTAATTGGCAATTGTGTTGACTGCGTCATGGGCATTTTATTGCCTAAGGCAGCTGCATTTGTCTTTTGGTAACGTAAACTACCTATGTAACTGCTATTCGATCCACTAAAGCCACTATCGAGATCCAAATTATTAATTATATTGTTATTAACGTAGTTGCTACCGCTAATATTACTATTTCCAGCACCATTTGATACATCGTTCACCTCGCCGCTCTCTAAAAAATCCATCGGATCTGCAGGCGGATCGAGCATAGGCGTAGTTTGAATAAAATTGACATTCGGTTGTGGCAATGCCGTTGGCATCAGCATCTCCTCAACGTCAAGATTCAACTCGCCTAGAATTCGTTGATGACGATTGTGAACGCGTCGAAATTCTTCTTCTACGAGATTTTGATCTAGCGACACCAATGATTCACCGGCTCGCATTCTTCTTTTCTCGCTATCGTGAATTTCTTCATAGACATTCTCCTGACTTCTTAGTGAATTATTTGAAGGTTGCATTGAATATTTTCCACTCGTTCTCTGCATCTGATTGCGACGTGCTGTAGAAAGAAGTGCACGAATTGAATTTGGTGGTGGAGCACGCGATGGACCAGCTTCTTCATAGTAATCAGGAATATTTTGATGTCGCATTACAGCACCAGGTTCATAATAAGCGTATGCATAATCCATTTGGTGAATTTCATTTAAATAGTCAGAATTGTGCATTGGAAATTGTTGTTGTTGTTGTTGCTGTGCCTTTTGATGCGATAATGTCACATGACCTCGATGATTATGGTGATTTTTTACCGTTGGCTCATATTTTTCCATCGTTGCCGCTATGTTGTTTCGGTTCCACTTGATCTTTTATTTTTTGCGCAAAGTGAATAAAAAAGAGAAAGAAAAAGAATGAGAATCGTAAAATAAAGTGAAGAATAATATTATCAAATTGATGAGGTTGGGAACGGCTGGCTTCTTTTTATTTATATATAGTGTACACACAACAGTCATTCAGTCAGACAGTAAGAGCAAGAAAGAACATACTTATAAGTAGAAAAAGCATACGTCGTAGAAAATAAAAGAAGAGAGAAACATACATGAAAGGCAGCAAATGTAAGAAGAAGTCAGTCGAAGGTAAATTGAAAAACATCATCGTACAACCCGCAGGCAACTAACTCAATAAATTACCGTTTTCTTTTTCCTTTACATATTTTTATTTTTTTTTCGCATTCACTTCATCTTTTTCTTAATTTACTTGTTGTTAGTTCTCTCATTTTCGAACTTTTTTTTTTCATTGCCTCTCGTTTGCTCCAGTGAAAAAGAACTATTTGAGTATGTGTGCGGCTGGTTCTCTCTCATATTTCTTTTTCTTTTTATTCATTTCATGAAACGTTAAATGTAAGACATTAACATCTGACAAATGGCAAACGTTTAGTGTAAAATGATTTAGAAGTGACATTTGCTTTCTTTTTTTTCTCTCTCGACCTTGCTCTTCAAATATGTTGGTTTTATTTGTGAACGCTGACTGGGCAACATCAATGTGTTGAGATGGTAAATTAAATGTTTTTGAAAAGCTTAATTTGGTAATTAACTTGATGGCAGGTTGAGAGAGAGGAGGATAAAAAAAATAGAAGTTGTTGCCACTTGCAGAAAGTTTAATGTGTTTTTGCCTAATTTCTGCTTGTGCAAGCAATAATCTTAAAGTAAACAAGTTTTATGATGAATTTTAAAGCAGCTGCTTTTTTGATCTCAAATATCTTTAAAACAATTTTTGAAGAAAAAATCTCGAACGGTAATCATCCATGACTGGATCAACATCCTTAAATGCAATATATAGACCTTCCTCGAAGATAATTTTCCTCGATTTTCAATAGAATGAAGGTTAAATTCTTAACATGATGAAATAACAAGAGTTGTGTGAGAAATAATGAAGCAAATCTCCATAAATAGATAATTGAAATGATTACTTCACGCTAAATTAATAAAAATACAAAAAATATTCAATGATTGGAACGTGAATAAAGGGGCAATGTTTCAGATCATTAAGAACATAAATGAGGAAGGGTTAAATTATCTATAGCTTTTCGCTCATTAAAATAGTTTTCAATATATCGCCTGTAATTGACATTTCTCATGTTTTCTATGGCTTCTTCGTCTTCGTCTTCCTTTCATGCAGTGAAAGAAAATTAATCAAACAGCTGAATACAATAATTGTTAATGTTCGGTACTATTGTAAGATGATATTATTCAATATTCATCATTTTCATTATAAGCAATAAAAGAAGGCAATGGGAGACTTATAGAAAATAGAAAAAAAATTCATCTCTTTCTCAGCTTTCACTCATACACATACACAAGCATTTTTCTATTGATACTTACAGATGATGACGCTGGTACTTTATTATTAGTGCTGCCAATAACACCTACACCATTATGTTGATTCTCATATTCGATGCACACTTCGATGCTATTGAGATCGGGTTGATGGTGAAATTTCTTCATAGTTTGTGGTCGCCGATGTGGACTCATCATCAGCTGTTGCGGTTGTTGCTGTGGAACATAGTGATGGTGATGATGATCTTGCGGTGGTCCGGGAAAGTGAGGTATGGGTGGCGTCGTAATGGCTGGAGTCGGTATAAACTGACATCGTTGCTGCTGTTGATGATAATTGTTCTCGTGTGGACTGTCGCGAAGGAATTTGTTACTTTGTGATTGTTGTGCATGCAATTGCAGTTGCTGCTGTTTTTTTGACAGTCGCGTTTGATTTATGAACTGTGATGGTTCCATGTTAACATGGCTGCAGGCCGTCTTGCTCTTTCTGTCGTCTTCTGAAGCGTGCGTGGGCTTACAACCGAAAAAAGATTAATATTAATGATGACGATTGTGAATTGTGAATCACAGGAGAGGCGTCTATTTATGTTAATTGAATTTCCGTCTGCAAATAAATCAAAACAGAAATAAAAGCAACGAGATATTAAAATGTGAAGAATAATGAATTAGAAAAAATTTGCATAATTGCTCTGAACTGGGTGGGTTTCATATTTCTTTTTTTTTCTTTCTTTTTATTTCTCTCTGTGTGTGTTTCTTTTATATTTATACATTTTATTTTCGGTACAAATGAACTGTTGCTCCTTTTAACATTTTGTACATTCACTGCTCTTTCTCGCTCGCTTTTTCTTCTGTGTGTTATTTGTATTCTTGCTCAACAAATTTACTTACATGCTTGAATAAATTTTGAGCAGTATTGAGTGAGAGAAAGAAAAACAAGCAATGCTAAAGAAAATGAAAGAATAAAGCGCATTCAGTTATTTAATTGATCAAAGTGGACAAGCACTCTCAATTAGCCACTTCATTTTATATAGGAAAATAACAAGAATTGCATTTTTTTTTATTCTATTGAATGAGTCAGAGCTCAAAAAGGCAAAAATAAAAGAGAGCTAGCCACATAATGCATGAATGTATAAAATTGCTTTTCTCACTCCAATCATTCTTTTTTCCCTCCAATGCAGACAACCTAGTGAATGGTTTGAATGGTCATGTACAGTCAGCACAGTACCCATGTGAACATGTTATCAAATAAATAGACTTGTCGGTCTTGTTGTTAAAATTGGACAGAAATCATCATAAATTCATGTTAACATACTACACACTCTGTGAATATGAACAATCATTTCATGTTTTCTCTCCTCTTTCTCCTCTTTGTTTTTATTCAATGTTCAGAATTTTATTTTATTTTATATTTTTTCTGTTTTTATTTCACTCACAGTAGATAAGTGAAAGAATAACTGTGTTGCTACTAACTAGATATATTGTTAACTCTAAATGTTTTAATTGATAGAGTGGTAGAGAGAGAGGAAAAAAAGAATAAGTTGAATAAGTAATGAGCAATGGGCTTGGTTTAGAACGAGAAAGTTTTTCATAACAAGTGAACAAGCAAAACCCAAAAATTGATTATCATCACATGATAAACTTTTAAAAACCACAAATGCCGCAGATTAAAATTTATTCATTAAAGTTAAAAACAGTTGCTATAGTGTGTTGGTGTGTAAGTATGAATAAGTAAGTGAGTAGGCTGATTATGCTTGAGAATTCATTATGTACGAACACTCAAGAGAAAGAATGGTTAGAGAAGGGCAAAATATCTTTGAATACCACACACTTATGCCGCATCTCAATGGTGTGAATAGTTAGCAAGTTTTCGTTATTTAATATTATCCGAAGGCTAAAAATTAAATCTTATGGGGGCTTTCGTATGACTCATTCTTAGAAATTGTTGTTTGCTCTTTTGGCATCCTCATTTGTCTCACTCATTTTGGGAATTATTGAATAATATTTGTTTTTCATTTTGCCAAGAGTGTGTTTTCTCTCTTGTTCAAGCTTTAATAATAGACAATCTCATTAATGAAGGTCATAAAATCATTTTGTATAATTGTCTGCAATGAAATTAATCCGCTTGGGCGTATATATGTTTGATCTTAGTACGTTACGATTACAAATAAATGTTTTGGCTTGTAGGAGAAATTATAGAACTTTTGGAAATTTCTAGTGAGTCAACTTGCACAAAAATATGAGCATATCAGGCAAGTGTGTATAAAAATTCCAAATCTTAGAAATTCTAGTAGAAAATTTTTTTGTAAACCAGAGTTGTAAAAGTAGAATCTACTTTGTAGCTTTTGGCTACTTTCTACAATAGATTTTGGCTACTGGCTACGGACCAGTAGATTAAAAACTCTGTTGTAAACATAAATTCTTTTTCTCAAAATCGTTCTTTAATTTATTTACTTTTAAAGGTTAATAATTAATATCATTTAAATACGACAATAAAAGGCTAAATGAGTTAAAATAAAATAAAGGAAAAAAGTTTTTAGTCGTGATAAACTCAGCTATGAAAAATTCTATTATTTCTTTCTATTGTAAACATCCAATAAATTGTAATTTGAATATGTTCATGAGTGTCATATTCTCTCTTGTGAGTGTGCTTTTATATGACACATGAAGCTCTAACTAATGAGCAATAAAGGAATCAAAGATCATTTAGGAGATTATTCATTAAGATAAAATCAACAGAAAGCTTGCCAGAATCAATCATTTGCTTTTATATTTTCCATCTTATTAGTAAGTCTGGCGCAATTCTGACTCGTTCACGTTTAATCTCAGCAAATATTAGTAATTTAAATTATCATACATATTGTAACTGAAATTCATATCATTAGATGCTCCATAAAACAGTCTTAAATGTCTTAAAGGAGAATTTTATTGAAAAGAAAAACAAAAATGAAGCATAAAAATTCATAAAAAGCACGACAAATTCAAATTTATTGGCTTGAAGAGGTCTTTAACCGATTTAAGTTTATTTTATGAGATTTTTGCTTGCACAATAGCTAAAAAGCGGTAGAAATAGAAAGACACAAAACTTAAATTCCCATGAAATCTAATATTCTATATCATGTGTAACAAATCAGCATAGTCGAATGATTTTGAGATTTCAAAATAAGTTATCATGCTCATGTTGCTGTGAAAATTACTCAATCTTTCTCTCCATCAAAAATAAAACTTCTCGACTTCATCTTTTACCATTAATTACATTCTAAATGTGTACTCACACAGTCTGTGTTTAGTCTGAGTTTTAGCCTTAATTAATTTATCTTTGAAAACAGCAAAAAAAGAAACTAGAGATAGAAGCTAATGAAATTTATCATAAAAACTGTTAGACTGTTATATGTCAGACAGTGACGTCTTGATTAGTATACAACTTTTAGCTCTAATTATTACATTTTATTGTATTTAAAGTATCAACATAACAGTGATTTTAAAACGATTTCGAAATAAATTAGATTCACATTGAGCCAGCTGACGGCGGCCTAAAATTTCACAGGAATTGTTTTTAAAAAACATCGCTCTTTTTCCCATTGAACCAATCATTAACGCAAAAAAACAGAATTTCATACACACAATCATCAAAAGAGAGCGGAAAATAAAAATTACTTTAATGGCCATTCGCCGAAAATAATATATAAAAAATTCATAATAATTTCACGAGCCAAAGCGAGAATGGAAGTGTATAATGAAATATTCTCGTCATACCGTGTTTTTCTTGGAAATGTCGCGAATATTTTTTTTTTGAACGCGCGGAAATTCTTTTGGCTTTTATTTGAAATTAAATGACTATAAAAATGTTGGTGACATGCGACATCAAAACTCTTTCTTTGCGTTATTTTTCAATTTTTTCGTTGTCGTCTCATTTTCTGTTGTCGTTTTATTTTTCGAAAATTTCGACATGAAAAATACTAATGAGATTTTTCAGAAAGATAATGGGAAAAACATACTGTGAATATAAATGTTGGTTTATGAAAATAGAAATAAAAGATAAATAAAAAAATAGTGAAAGGGATGGGAGCTTTGCATGAGATGTTCTTTTATTTTGATTTATAAATTTTATTATAATGGCATTTGTCAAAATATTGATTAATTTACTCAGAAATAATTAATTATTTAATTCATTATTTCATCAGTTGATGAATTTGTCAAAAACACACTTGTAATAAAGAGAAATTATTCATACATGTCAACGTCATTAAACCTTCCCAAAAAAAAGGAGTCTCCACACCCTTCAAACAAACAAAGCTTGCAAAGTGATTTTAACAAGCCCTGAAATAAAAACAAAAAGAGAGAAAAATTCACACTAAATTACACTAAAAATCAACATGCTGATTATATTCAGGCAATAATAAATTTTCCTCAACAAAGAATTTTCCACTTTTGCCTTATGAAAACAAACACGAACATACACTAAACTTTTGTTCTCTCTCAATCGAAATCGCAGCACGAAAAACACGAACCATAAATTCTCTGCTTTAAATGTCAATCTTAAGTGATCATAAAAATGCAACGAGCAGTTGTTTGGCAACACAGCATAAATCGAAATAAAAATAATAATAAATAGCGTAGAAAAGAATGAACATTTAAATTTTTTATGGCTTTTTAAAACATTTTTAATCCATGCTCTGCCACATGTTGAAACACAAGAAAGAAAGAAATTTACTCATTCTCTGTTGCAACCGGAAGTGAGCTATTCAAAAATCTATGAAAGTACATATTTCAAAAATTCTCATGTCGCTCTCTTGAACAAAATAGGCAACGAAGTGCATTTGGAACTAATCTAATTCTCTACAGACACTCAAATTTTCCGTTTATCATTTTCTCTAGGATGAAAAACATTTGGAATTGTAGAAGTACATAAAATTAATTGAATGCCATTTAAAGATCATTTTCGACCTGCTCTTTATTTATCTCATTACTGAAATCACGTCGACGTGAGGTGGATGCTCCATCAAGACGAAACAGAGTGTTTATTTGTGGTCTCATCACAACAAAAGTCGCATGGTTAAATTGATTATTTCCGCTTGAGGCATTTTTTTTCGGAGCAGTTAAAGAATGAAAGAAAACTCATAAAATTTACGTCGTCGAAGAAGTTAAAACTATGGCCAGTCAAATACTCAAATGTGCCTTCCTTAATCGACAACAATCATCATGAAAATGTTTTGAGCAACAGCAACTAAAACTTCAATTTATAACCCATAATTTAAATCAATTTTCTTCTCTTCTTTTTCTCTCTCTCTCTTTAGTTAGTCGATCAGTCAAGCAAGCTGTTTCTTCTTTTCCCTTCTTCGTTCTCGTATGCCTCAAAAAGATGATCGTCATATGTGTGTGAAATGAAAACGAGTTCTTTTGCTCCTTCTTCTTCATCTTCCTCACATTTCTGTCTTGTTCTTTCCTTCTTACACCTCACTTTTGGCTCCATTATTATTATTTACTTCTTCTCAAATTAATTTCTAATACATCCTTGGCCTTCACAATATTAAACACTACTTTCCAGTAGTTCTTGTTGTCATTTGATTCAAACAGTTCATAAGA